>OU015490.1:136749301-136754301 GCA_907164885.2 Dolomedes plantarius | reverse complement strand
GGGGTTTCTTCTTTAGTGTAGGGGTGGACTAAGAAACATTTTTAAAAAATTCTTCTTAGATTTTTTAAAATTAAATTTTTAAGCTGTTTTAGTAACTTTTTTTAAGTTTGCATTTAAAATAATAAATTGAGTGTTATAAAATTTAAACCACTAGAAAGATCATAAAAATTGTTTTAAAATGAGATCTTTTTCGAATCTTTACCTCCATTTTCTGATATTTGGTGAATTTTTAAAGATTAATTTTTAGAATTTAATTTATTAAATGCTGATCACGTGATTTCTTTTTCTGGTACTTTAAATAAATTTTTCGTCACGTGATAACAACGAAATATACAAAAAAAAATGTTTTTTCCTTCTAATGCGACAGACGATTGGATATTATCCAAAAAAAATAAATATCCCTTAAGATTTTTTATAAATATATATAGATATATATTTTACATCAATTGTATACATTGATCGTCGTATTTATTATAAATATATATATTTATTTTGCTCGCATTAATTTCATACATTGATTGTTGTATTTAATTTGAATCTACTCCGTAGCGAAGTGCGGGCTTTCAGCTAGTATATATATATATTGAGAATTTTTTCTCAAGCAGAAATATATTACTATTCGCAAAATAACTAACATACCACGGCTGTCTTTTTATTCTTTCATCGACAATCAAATCAGTCGTATAAAAAGTAAAAAAAGTAAAACAAAATTGATAAACGAAACATTTCCTCATGTCTATTAATGAGGTGGCAGCTCTTTTTGAAACGAAAAACGTATTATTTCTTTTTTTTTCAGAGATTCTATGTAGTACTTCATTTTTAACATACCTCTGGAACTAACGCAGAAAAAGTAAATACTTTTGCATCTGAAATGTGTGTTTTTTTTGTGTTGTAAGCGAAATGTCGGAGTGCAAGCGTTTTCGTAACCAATTAAATCTTGAGCGCTCGCGGAAATGCATTTCTTTTACTTCATTTTACCTCTCTGTCGGATTTCATTTAAGGGTGTTTTAGACGACTGTTTTTTTCTTTTTTCTTTGAGGTCTTGCGTTTTAATTGAATTCCGTTCTCCGTGGACATTTTGGCTGATTTTTATGACACAAAAACGAATGGTAATACTTGTATGTATGCATGTATGTATCTATCAGTCTGTGTATATACATAATTTATATATACCGGGTGATCCAAAAGTCAGGACGAACTTTAAAAATGAATAATTCGAAAACGAATAAAGAAAAAAAGACACGGTTTGCACAAACGAATGGAAAATAAGCTGGGTTTTGTGTGGCAACGCAAAAAAATTGTTCTGTTGGCGACCAACAGATGGTTCAATAACATCCCCAGATATGAGTGTTAGAAGTTTATGAGATTCCGAATGTCAGTGTAATGTCAAAATTCTTGAAGAGCCATCGAACCACTCTGGATTTATGCCTGCTGTAACGTCAAAACCACACTTTACAAGAACTTTATGGCCACTTATCTTGCACTCAGGTCAATAAGTCGCAGGTCTAACAAGCGCGGGATCTATCAGTCCCCGGAAAACAAGTGGACACGTGAACTCCACGAATCTAAAGTCACCCAATTAAAAATTAAGTAGTTTAGGCCCTCTGGCGACAATATCGCAAAACACCCATTTAATATTGCATGAACAGAAGACTTTTCTCTCTCTGCGTGTCTAACTCTCGTTGCTGTCGGACCAGCTGTCCGCTCCTGTAATGTAATCCGCGCCCCTTCCGGGCAAGTCCAGTGGCCGCTGCAGACTTCGCGATGCTGATTGTTGATTTCCTGGCTAATGTTGATTTCCTGGTTATCGTCTGAAATTTGTGTTCCTCTTCTATGGCTCCGCGTGTGTTACTCTCCTAAATATCATCAGTGTTTTCCTGGATGAACACTTTTTCCAAATGTGATTATTATCACATATATATATATATATATATATATACAGTAAAAATTGCTTATAAGAACACCGGTTATAAAAACATATCACTTAAAAGAACGGAATTATTAGTTCCCGGCCAATTCTCATGTGTAATGATGGATAAAAAATCCGCCACCCATGTCACTTTCAAATTTCACTCGATATTATTACCACGTTTCCCGAAGTCATGAGCGAAAAGAAACAACCTAAAACCTGTGTGTGTGTGGGGGGGGGGGGGAGACCACTGTGCCATCACTTCCGGCAACTACGTGTTCTCACTTCCCCCAAACATTATCTGCAATGAAATGCTCGAATGAAAACCGTCGAAACACACTCTTATCTAAGCGATAAGCGGCCATTGTAAACAAATTCTTGTTATCGATATCTTTAACGCTTTCGGGGGCGTTTCGGCAGCCCGCTCTGTTCCAATCAGAAGTCGTTTGGGTTGGATGTAAAAAGTGGGTGTCGGTCGTTTAGCGCTTCCAATCGTCTGCGTTCTTTTATCAAGTCTTTTTGGTGTGTTTGCTTTATCTCTTTCTCTGTTTCATGCCGGGTTTTCAGGCATAATTGCCACTCTTGCTGAAAAAATATTTCGGAAAAGACGTGTTTCATTGATATAACAATTTCCTTTGTTTTATATATATATATATATATATTTGTATTTGTGCGTGTGCGTGCATGCGTGTGTGTGTATGTGTGTGTTTACCTTACAGTACACACACATACATATTTATATTAAAACAAATAAATAAACACACACAAACAAATATATATATATATATATATATATATATATAAATATACATTGTACACACACATATATATATTGAACAGATGATACATACATGAATATATATATATATGTGTGTGTGTGTGTTTGTGTGTGTGTGTGTGTGTGTGTATGCGTGTGTGTACCTTACAGTACACACACATACATATTTATATTAAAACATATAAATAAACACACACAAACATATATATATATATATATATATATATATATATATATATATAAATATATATTGTGCACACACATATATATATTGAACAGATGATACATACATGAATATATATATATATGTGTGTGTGTGTTGGTGTGTGTGTGTGTGTGTGTGTGTGTGTGTGTGTGTGTGTGTGTGTGTGTGTGTGTGTGTGTGTGTGTATTAGCTAAATACCCGTGCTTCGCTACAGAGTACATTTTAGGATAATCTCAAAGAAAAAATAATGAAATTCCTTTTTTACAGATCCTTATAAACGATATTTTTTATGTCTTCATTGGGCGGAACTAATGTTACCAGGATTATCCGCGAACTTACGCGTAAGCAAGCTACGTAAAACTGACCGTGGGAGAAACAATTTTCTCTTAAAACTACGCCAGCGTATTTTAAAGTTTGTCCTTCAGACTCATTTATCGTCATGGCGAAGCATATTTTGAGGGGAAATTGTAATCTTTTAAAGTCAAAGAGGAGGTCATTGGGTATTATAGGAATGTGTAGCACGAACACTTTTTCTCTTTGAGCACACCCGGCTAAAACAATGGCTTCGATAAATTTTTTATGCAGGGCTTTGACTTGCCATTACACAATATCAGTTGTTTAAAATTCTGAAGGAGCATTACGGGTGTGCCCTTTCCGCAAAGACAGCTTATGGTATGAAGACCATAAGCTGTCTTTGCGGTTTAAGGGAATTTAAAAACTCTACTGGATAGTTAACGGAATCATCTGAATTACAGACAGTGTCTATCGACTCTAAAAATTTCAGCCCTTTAGGTCCAGCGGTTTGTTCTGTGCGGAGTCTGTCATTCAGTCACGGAACCGTTTTATATAAAGGTTTAATTTAATATCCAGAAAACATGCTATTTTGAATTAAATTCTTAAAAAACTTCCATCTCAATTGGTCTAGTGGTTCAATTTTATCTTTTACAGTATTTTAATATTCTTTTTCGATTTATTTTGTTGGTATGCACGTGATGAAACATTCATTTAAAGTATCACAAAAAGAAAAGAAATCTCGTGTTCAGCAGTTAATAAATTAAATTCTAAAAATTAATCTCTAAAAATTCACTAAAAATCATAAAATAGAGCTAAAGATGCTGGGTGGAAAAATGGGTTTTGTGCCGTTTAAAAGATTTGCAAGATATTTTTGATTAAAGTTTAACAGGTTCTATTAACAATTACTAATTACTCATTACCCAGGTTCGTTTTAACCCAGAGTGTAAACACTGTAGAAAAGAGACATCACAAAATGTTTTAAATATTGAGGACTAATATTTACAAATTTACAACAAATATTTATTACCACACATAAACAATTACGTTATACAGTATAAAATGATTACTATGTGTTAAAATAGTTAATATTCTTTAAGTAGCAAATTGTGTCCTCACCTTAGTAGGTATGTATCATTTAAGTGACATTTAATTTAAATATAAATCTTAAAATAGTACTGTCAATATCAACATAATAGTAGAGACTGACTTACCCCAATTCGGCATTGCTACGGGAAAATTAACATTGCTCCATCTTTTCCGCAGGGCGGCTCGAAAGCCTATCCCCAGAGCGGGGCCCGAAGGCCCTTTTCTAACTGCGAAAGAATCTCGTCTATATCTGTATCTCTCTGTCTGAAAAAATCTCATTTCTACCTCTTAATACTAATCTCTACTTTTCCATATTCCTCTCTCCCCTCCAATCATAATATTCTCTTTTTCCTCTTAAACTCCACCTACGTCTTAAAAGTTTTTCCTAGTGGCTATAATATTTTTCTTTATTAAATTCATACTCTGATTGGACCTATACTTTCCTCACATTTTTCCCCTTTTTCCTTTCCTTCATTTTTCTTATATTTTATTTTTCTTACCACCTGGTCAGTCTAAACATTTTTCTTTTTACTGTTGCGAAAATTCCTTACAATAAAATCCTTTCATTTCTTATATTCAATATTCTAAAGGGGCTTTTTCCCGACTGACTCTCGTCCGCACCAGACTATTCATGAGAGTAGAACCTTTTTCACTCACCGGTTTCTTTACTACAAATATTCCCCTTACCATTTATGTGAGCTGACCCTTTTAACTTCATCCCCTCCTTT
>OU015490.1:136681801-136746801 GCA_907164885.2 Dolomedes plantarius | reverse complement strand
TTTGGATTACGCGCACTGTTACTCCCAAACTATGCGTGCTAGACACACAAAATTTTTATCAGATTTGTATTATAAGCTTCTTAACATACTGAAACCAGAAAAGTAAAAATAAATTTGTAAAAAAAAATTTTACACTTTAAAATGTTTTAAAAAATTGCTAAATTTAAATTTTTTAAAAATTTTATGTAAATTTTTCAATTTAAACTATATTTTTTGTATATTTTTTGGTTTTACATTAAACTTGAGTATATTATTAATTTAATTTGACCAAAATATAGTTTCTGTATGCATATTTCTTAATTTTATGATGCGCGAAACATCCAATGATTTTTTCCCTTTTTAGTAATGTGTACATTTAAATTAAAATCTAAAAATTATTCATGGCTTTACAAGTTCTATTTTTGCATAAATAATAACTTAAGACTTGTAATTTTGATATAAAACAAAAAAATTATATATATTAATATTATTGGAGTTTCAGTAGCTCGAATTTGATCATGTTTAGGGTCATTTCCCAATAGTCAAAGGTTGTGCACCCCCTTAAAAACTATGGAGGCTAGGTTATTCGGTCTAACAATGAAGAACTTGCGTAGCTTAGCTTATCAGTTGTCAGTAAGAAATGGTATTGGTCATAGATTTAAAAATGGAATCGCAGGCCAAGATTGGGTCAATGGATTCCTTAAGAGACATCCTACTTTATCTGTTCGCAAAGCCGAAGCATCTGGTGCAAGAGCCATGGGCTTTAATAAAGTAGCTGTCGATAGTGTTTTTTTCGTTGCTAACGAACTTACTCGACAAGCAGAAAGTAACGGCTTCTCAAATATTTAATTGCGATTAAACGGGCATTTCAGTGAACCCTAAAAACCAATCAAAGATCATAGCTTGCAAGGAGAAACGTCAAGTCGGATCATTAACATCCGCAGAAACAGGCGACACTCTAACCTGCCTTCTTTGTATGTCGGCAAGCGGAACTTACATGTTCCCGATGCTCATTTTTACTCGAAAGAAGAAGCAGAAAGAATTTGAGTTAGGATTGTCACCAGGAGGTTGTGCTGAGGTACATAACACTGGATGGATGACTGCTGAGTCATTTCTTGTATGGTTTCGAAAATTTGTGGAATTTTCTAAGGCATCAAAAGACTTCTCGCTTCTTCTATATTAGATGGCCACTCAATACATACGAAGAACCATGAGGTTATAGACTACGCGAGGGAGAGGGACGTTTCGTTGCTATGTCTACCACCACATTGCTCTCACAGACTTCAGCCACTTGATGTTTCTTTTATGAAGCCTTTAAGTCTTCATTAGAGCAATGAACTTCGAAAATGGCTACGAAGCAACCCAGGGAACGTCGTAACTCTCTTTCAAATTTCAATGCTTTTTGGATCAGCTTTTATCCAAAGCGCAACAATCAAAACAGCTATTAATGGTTTCCAAGCTACAGGAATATGGCCAACTGATCCATCCATATTCACCGACCCAGATTTTCTCCCAGCAGACACAACTGCCATCGGACTACGTAGGCCTTCAAGTGAAGAGGTGATAACATCCGGAACTGAACAATTGAAATTGCCTTCGCCTAGCACACCAGTTAAAAAACACATGAATAACAGGTTGGATGATAAAGCTGGTGAGGTTTCAGTCAACTCTAATGATGACACGCCGGTTAAGAAGGTCCAATTTGTTCACGACAATTGTGCCCCTCCTGGCTGCTCTTGGATGACAGTTGACAACAGGGCCTCTTCATTTCATGTTTCACCTGAAATTCTAATGCCTATTCCAAAAGTTAAAGAAAGCGTGAAAAGGATGAATAGGAAGAGACGGAATACCGCTATCTTAACAGATTCCCCACACAAAAAAGAGTTAGAAGCCGCTAAGGAAAAAGAAGAAAAGAACTTTGCTAAAGAAGAAAGAGCAAGGATAAAAATATTTAAGAATGAGAATAAAATTAAGAATGAAAAAAACAAGGGAAAATGCCTGAAGATAAATGGAAAAAAGGAGCTGAAGAGAGAACCCAACACTAACGAGGGTGATACTGGGGATTGTTCTGACTGCGAGTGTTTATATTGGGGTGAATTTTACTCAAAGTCAGTTGACGGTTGGGTCGCTTGTTCCATGTGCAAAAAATGGGCACACAATTCCTGTGCGGCAATAGATAGCGAAGATGATGAGGCTGTCCTAGTATGTGCATTTTGTGAATAGATTTAAGAAAAGGACACAATCAATGAAAACCGTAACCTTAATAATCACTTAAAACTAAATAAATATAGAGCAAACTTATTTTTTCTGCATTTCCACTAGTTTATATGTTTTTAAAATTAATTGTCCTGATCACCCCGTTCTGCCCCGTACCCGGAGCAGAAAGGGGCAAATGACATAATTTTCTGTAATTGAAAAAAAAATTATTGTTCTTTTATTTTCTTACAATATTATTGTATTTTTGTGATTATTACATTATAATGTATTCATAGAAACATTTTCAGCTCTCTTAATTAACCCTTTTGTATTTTTAAAACATATTTTCAACTTCGTACCTATATATATTTCTACATGTACATATACGTTACAGAAATATTTATTTAGCTCATTTATAAATCGAAAGCCCATTTATAAATCGTATCGAAGGAGTGCACTTTTCTCCATTCTGTGCTTTAAATCTCGGTGTAATTTTCCCACTGGATTTTTCGAGATTGAAATCTTTCAAGGAAATTCCTCGCTTGGGGATCTTTGCTCAACTTGGAAAATCAGTCTTCACTCGAATTTAAACTCAATTTCTCCCAGATTTTTCTTCCGGAGTCAATGTGAAGGAAGTTATTTCGCCTAAAGCATAAATTACCCCTTAAATTTTGAAGTGTGTGCATGTATATATATATATATATTTTTTTTTCCCGACGAGTTAGAAGTTCTCGAAATCATGTGGGAAAAAATCATCTCATTCCACCATCCATCACGTCTTGGAAGTCCCGAAACAGTGCTATTCTAGACTTATCGTCCGCTCATAAATCAAGCCACCTCCTTCGTAGGGTGGTCCTGGAAACGGCATTTCTCGAAACGACGCGTCGATAAACGTCTGGAATCAAAGAATTGTACAGTAGGAGAGAGGAGATTAGTCTGGAATTTAAGTCTGGAATTAGGAACGTGATATTTTAACATTAGTTTAATAATTAACATTAATTATATATATACATATATATATATATATATATATATATATATATATATATATATATATATATATATATATGCAGTGGTACCTCCGAAAAGCGGACAGTCACGGGACCAAGAGTTTTGTCCGCTATTAGGAAGGACAACCTTTTGATAAAAAAAGTTTTTGCACTTCTGTTTGATATTTGATTGAAAATTACGGCGGCAATTTTAATTAAAAAGGAAAAATTAATTAGGGAATAAAAGAATATTTACTACTTTACCTTTTAATTGTGGCTAATCCTTATATCTTGCATTAAATAATTCCAAAATACAATGTATTGGAGCTAAATTGTTTTAATTACTACTGAAAAAATCTGTTAACAAAGTTTGATTTTTTTTTTTTTACACAGCAAACTTGTTTTTCAAGGTGAATCTTCATAAGATTTAACTTTGCTCGTCCCTCCGAATCTTCATTGTTCAGAAAGAACTGATTTAATTGTTCGCTGTATTTCACTGCTTCCGAATAATCTTTGATTTTGCAATCTTTCATTGGCGATTCCTCATCATCACCCTCAGAAAGGGCCAGGGATTCAGTGGTGTCCCGATGAATGACATTGGAAACATGCAAGTTTTCTTCCTCGATGGATAAATCGTCGTCGATCTTGACATACTCTTCAACGCTGACATTTGAATCCAAATTGTCTACTAGATCCGCAAGTTCTTTTTCGTTCTTTTCAGTAGTACTGTCAGTTGCCACTTCACTTGTACTCAAAAATCCCGCCTTCTTAAAACATTTTTGAACGCACCCAGACTCCACCTTTTTAAGGACTGACGTAGTCCAGGAAATTGTATCCAAAACAGATACCGATTTTGCCAACTCTTCGCTGGAATTGTAGGAGATAATCCGTGAAAGCACATGTCTCAGAAGCAGCTTTCTGTATCATACTTTAAAGCTATGGATAATTCCCAAATCAAGTGGCTGTAGCATCGAAGTGGTGTTAGGAGACAAAAAAATTAAATTCAGCTGTCATACACCTTTTTTTATTATTTGACTTCTAGGAAACACCAAGTTTTCGCACATCCATGTTCTTGAAACATCCAGGCTTCTAAGGAAACATCTAAGCTTTGTAACGACGCATAAGTTTATATTTTTAGCTTGCTTGTTCGAATAAATTTGAAATGTTTGCCAAAATAATTGAAAATTTTCCAAAATTACCTGTCCGCTATTCGGAGTGTCCGCTATCTAGAGGGTATAACATGGATTGTCCTATATAAAAGGACTGGGACTCGTAAAAATGTCCGTTAATTAGAGGTGTCCGCTATTTGGGAGTGTCCGTTAAGGGAGGTACCACTGTATATAGTTCCGTTTTCCTGAGTTCGGTGGGATTGAATAAAAATCTCTTCAAAAAGTTCACACAAGTAAAATTTATTATTCTGTAAATTCTTCAGGAGCATACACAAATTCAAACAGAAAACACGTAACAGTTGTCTTCTATACAGCAGAAAAGTCTAAAAATACAAGTTGGGATAACAGTGTCTTCAATACAATACTCGCCTGTCGTGCTTTCAATACATTCAATTCTCAGCAGAAAATAATACTAAGTTCTATTGCCAATCTCAGGTATATTTATAGACTTCCAAAGCGCCGCCTATCGGCCGGCCAGCTAGAAATTTCTAGAACCTCCTGGAAAGGACTAGAAGGTTGGGACCATTTAGCGCCATACTAGTGGATCATTTTAAATAGATTTCTAGTGGATCATTTTAAATAGAAACATCAATAAGTACGCAACCATTTCTTCTTGTACTTGATTTCCAAATTGTCTAAAATAATGAAACGAAATTTTATCTTTATTCATGTTAAAAGAGAAGAACAGGCCTCTCTGATTAAAAAGCTGCCGAAACATCGACCAAGAAGGAAATTAAATTAAAACTAGGGCCAACCGGAAAAAGTGCTTCAGTGAAACACACGGAAATGCTAGAGGTTTGAATTCAGGAAAAAAATAAATTTCAAAAAGAGCAGGAATTAATTGTATATCAGAATACATAAAGGTGATGAAAATCTTAAAATTTTTGGTTTTTTTAGATCATCTTTCGTTATTTCTTATATACAGAGTGATTTTTTTTAAACTGACACTACTCAGAGCCATCTGTAGCGCGATCTATCAGCCGGAAATCCATCAAAATTGATAGAGAGGCTAAGGACGAAAAGGAAAGAGTTTCCGTGAAAAAAAAAATTAGTTCCAAAAGTCGCTGATAGGTTAAGATAAGGCGCTTTTGTTTCCGGCTCACCCGAGAATTTGCAGAAAAAACCAGTAAAACATCAAAATACATATTCACGACTATGTAGTCGACAGCAGCGCCAGTAATTCGGCGTTATAAAGATAAGGGATTAATACCGAAAAAGTTGCAAGCAGACAAATGAATAACAAAGAAATTTCACTACAACACCACTTTATGCATCAAATTCACTTCTCCTTCCTTCAATGAGACTACAGTCCTAGTGAACGATACATCGCATCTTGAACACTACGTTCTCATTTGCCGAGCATAACATGTCAGCAGGAATGTTCATGAAAGTCTGGGATATGTTGTCCTTTAGGGCCGCCAAGTTTGAAACTCCACCAAGATACACCTTAGACTTCAAATAACCCCACAGAAAAATGTTACATGGGTTAGGTCCGGGGAGAGTGGTGGCCACGCAAGTGGATAAAAGCCACTGACGACCCTTTCTTCTGTAAAGCGGAGGCGCAACAGATTCCGTACTTTATAGCCCCAAATACTGGCACTGCTGTCAACTACATAGTCTTGAATTTGTATTTTGATGTTTTAAATGCCTTTTATGCAAATTCTCGGGTGCGCCGACAACAGGAGCGCCATATCTTTCCCTGTCGGCGACGTTTGGAACTTTTTTTTCACGGAAACTCTTTCCCATGTCGACCTCAGTCCCTCTATCAATTTTGGTGAAATTTCATCTGATAGATCTCGCTACAGAGGGCTCTCACTGCTGTCAGTCAAAAAAAAAATCACCCTGTATATATATATATATATATATATATATATATATATATATATATATATATAGGAATCTCGATCGATCGTTCTCCGAATCATCGTTTTCCCTTATGTGTCGTTTAATTCCTCCAGTCCCGACGATAATATTGCTTTGTTATGTTCCCGCATCTATCGTTTTGCCACATTTATCGTTCACTTTAGTCGGTCCCTTGGAAAACGATAGATCGAGATTCCACTGTATATGTATGTAAGTATCGTTTTTCTAGTGGCTCATTTTAAATAAAAGCATCAAAAAGTACGCAACCACTTCTACTCGTACTTGTTTTCCTAATTGTCTAAAATAATGAACGCGAAATTTTATCTTTATCCATGTTAAAAGAGAAGTGCAATTATTTCTGATTAAAAAGCTGCTGAAACGTTGACCAAGAAGGAAATTAAATTAAAACTCGAGCCTCCGGAAAAAGCGCTTCAATGAAAGGCAAGGAAATGACAGAGGTTTCAATTCAAGAAGAAAAATAAATTTCAAAAAGCGCAGAACTTAATTGTGTATCAGAATGTGTATAAAGGACATGAAATTTTTAAACTATTTAGGATTTTTTTTTGATCATCTTTCGTTATATATATATATATATATATATATATATATATATTAAAAGCGTCAAACTGCCATCCCACAGTTCCAGGGTTCAACCCTGGACTGGGCAAGGTCGACTCAGCCTTTCATCCCTTCAGTGAGTCGATAAAATGAGGACCAAGCATGCTTGGGAATTAAACTCTGGGGGTCCCACGTCAGGTTGACCGCCTGACTGAGACATATGCTGTATGGCACCCCAAGCCAACGGTTACGAAAGAGGAGATGGGTACCGTCGGCCCTGGTCCACATCGGACTGTTGCGCCGTGAGTTTATATATATATATATATACAGTGGTGCCACGGGCTTACTGCTCGGAAGAGGTGTTTACTTCCAATAAAACATCAGGCTTTTGCACGGGGATTCTTTCTCTTTTGTGTCTCTTCACCACTGATCCCTGTTGTAAATTCAGATCGAAGGAGTTTCACTACAGACCTATCGAGTGGAACTTGCTTCTGCCTACGTTTCAAAATGTTTCTGAAGCGAGACATTGTTGGATCAGTAAACGATTTCACATTTCGGTTTGCCAGATCTTTGTCATGGTGATCCTTTCGAACAAAATTTTGTCATTCAGCCCATTTAGAACACATTTCTTTTTTTAATGCAGTAGGGACTTCCTCCCATCCCTCCTCCTGAACTGAAAAAAGGTCCACAGTCTCTGTTCCTGCAGCTCCTCATTGTTGAGCTCTTCTGTAAGCTCCTCCACTAACTCTTCGATGCCTTCATCACTGACCTCCTAGCTCATGGACTTTTCGGAGTACATGGTTTCCATTTTCATGGACTTTTGGGTTCTAGTTAGGTTTGGAGCGCTACGGTCAACTTTTGCTACACAAGGGCTAATTAGACCGGGACCTACTGAGTAAAGTAGGTCCGAGGCCGAACGGCTACACACGTCCAAGAGTGGGATTCGAACCCACAGTGTCTGGTACCGAACGCCAGGGCCCTATCCATTCGGCCATCGTCCGGCTATGGCCTTTTGGGAGGAAAATGCTATGTGTATATATATATATATATATATATATATATATATATATATATATATATATATGACATGTCCGGAATGGACATCTCAAGAAGTAGGAGCTTACATCGTGGCCGGAAAATAATAAAGTCAGCTTCAGGAACAAACTAATTTATTAACGAGTAAAGCAACACATCTTATTCGCTTCGAGTCAGTCCAGCGTATCCTCGTAAGAGCGCCAAAATACAATTAGCTCAGGGAGGTTGCCAGAATTGGCGGAGGAAGTTAGTGTGTAGAAAGGCGAGGCGTTTACACCAAGGAAAAGAAAGAAGGGTTATCTGAACAGAGATAAAGTTCAGAATGGGAGATTATAGGTAGTTAGTAATATTATCACACACACACACGCACACACACACATATATATATATATATATATATATATATATTTACAACCTCTGACAATAAAGTTCGGTGAATGAAGTCAGAACGGCCGATCTGGCAACACTGGAGAAACAAAACGCTGCACCTGCGTAGCAGTAGGTGTTGGCCATCTGCCCCCCACCGTTGTTCAGTTGAGCGTCGTTTGTGCTCCGTGTAATACTTGTTTTACAAAGTGCTTGTTTAGTGCGTCTGTTCCGTGCGACAAATCGTTACCCAGAATTTAGGGATGAGAAAAACGTGTTGTCGTCTTGTGCCACATCACTTGGATGACGATCACAAGCAGGCACGTTTAGAAGCTTCACAGGATTTTGTCGAAACGGTGGATGCGACACCAAACTTCTTGAACTGTATTGTCACTGAGGATGAGTAATGGTGTCTCAGGTATGACCCTGAAACGAAACGGCAAAGCATGGAATAGCGTTCTCCTGCATCAACTCGTCGGAAAAAGGTCAGAGCAGAAAAATCACGCATCAAAACGATGCTCATCACATTTTTTGATAGTCGAGGCATTACCCACAATAATTTCTTCCTGAGGGAACGACGATGAATGCTGAAGGGTACATTGAAATTTTGACCCGTTTCATGAAACGTCTACGCAGGGTACGACCCCAGTACGCACAGCAAGGTTCATGGTTTTTTGTTCACGACAATGCTCGCCCTCACACAGCCAATATTTTCAAATAATTCCTGGAAAAAAGGGGGGGGGGTGCAAATTGAACATCCACCATACTAGCCAGATCTCAATCCTCCAGACTTCTTCCTATTCCACAACTCAAACTCGCTTATAGTTATGGGAGGTGAAGGACAGTAACGTAACTTTCGTTAATATTTCATCTACGTTAATGTTACAGGACTATTCACCGAACTTTATTGTCAGACCTTGTATATATATATATATATATATATATATATATATATATATATATATATATATATATATATATATATATATATATATATACAGGGTTCCCACCTATATCCATTACACCCCCCTTAACTTCTAAACGGCGACAGCTTAGGCTATAAAGTTGGTGTCTAGGTATAGTAAAACGGCTGTGCTCTATTCGATGGAACAACTTTCAGCGCTATCTATCGACACATTTTGGAATTAACGTTTTTATCTCAAAAACGGTACGAGATACAGGAAAAAGATCAATTACAAAGTTGTTCAGCATCATCGATTTAGTAAGAAAAGACACTTTGTGCACATTAATACTTAAAACAGAATGTAGAAAATGAACATCAAGCTTCCGAGAAAAATTGCTACTAAAACACACGTCAATGAAACCCGGCAGAAAGGTAAAATGAAAGGTAAAAGGTAAAATGAATCGAATGGTTTATCAAAATGCCTGTTCACTGGCATTTTATTACAATGGAAAATTTTTAAAAAGACATTTCAAATAGATTAAATATATCCTTTTTCTGTGTTCGATTGAGAGATATCTAAAAGTGGAGAGCAACATGAAAATGTAAAATAAGATAAATATGGTTTGACTTTCAAAAAGCTTCCAGCTCATTAATAGGCACGACATATCCTTTCGTCTTTATTTTATTTTTTATTTATTATATTTTGCTTACTCCACTGACAGGATTGTCGATGAAAGTTTCCCGGGTTTTTATGCCGAAATACAATCGTAATATTTCATTTCCTTTGGGAATAGTAATGTAACATCACGCGCATCCATTTAACGTATAAAAATGTAGACGCGACTGGACTGGAGAACACCAATAAACACTCGAGGAAAACATAGTCCACACGTTGAACAGCTGAACTACTTTATTCCCTAGAATTAAACTTCAAGACGGCGACATGGGAGAGATGTACACTACAAAACGACTTGACACAAATTGACACTGTCGACATGGACGCAAATAAGCCAGCCACTGGAATCTTCTGCTGGGCTTATGGATACCGGCTTTACATTGTAGAGTTTTCGGAAGCATTTCGCGGACAAGGGACAGAGGGACGCGAGACACAAGCAAAGAAGTAACTAAGCAGAGAAAAAAGCCTGAGCAAAACCTTGTTGTGACTTAAATTATCTTTATGAGATCGTTGTCACATTACCCTTGCACTCTGCAACCGTTGGCAAGAGCAGTTTTCTGGGCTCAGGTTACTCGTGGCCTGTTATATAAGTTTGGCGCCCACGAGACTGGGATTTAAGGGATGATATATTAATTTCCTTCTTTTGTATTTAGGATACACTCAATTCCCTTGTTCTTAAAACGAAAATAGCTTGCTTACGCCCAAGTAATGTTAAAGGGAATTAAAATGAATTTAGAATTTGGAAAATGTTTTTGGTTTTGTATGTTATATATACATACGCGCAGATACATATACACACACATATATATGTATGTGTACAGTATAAATATATATATTTTATAATATATGCATGTGTAGTTATATGTGTTTACATGTATGCTTAGTCGGTTCGTTTATATCTATATTTGTGTTTGCATGTATGTGTTTGTTATGTACATTTGTGCATACACTTTATTGATTATAAGCTCCAGAAAATCCATAATAATAATAATAATAATAATAATAATAATAATAATAATAATAATAATAATAATAATAAAGGATTAAATTTGCTTCGGATCTGTTTAACTTTGATAAATTAAAAATTATTTTATGGATAAATAACTCTCTTGAATTTCTTTCCCACCTCCTTTGTCTTAGAAAACGTCCACACTCAAATGAAACGCCTTTGAACGTCTCCAAATCCGCTAATTTTCTTAAACAACTTTTAAATTCGATTGAATGGCTTTCATCGCACCGAAATACATCTTAATCGCTTCGTATCGATACATCACCTGAAAGAAAACAACACAAGGTAGCAATGTGCCCATAAGGGGAGTTTCCAAAACTGATTACGTATACCAAATGAGAGTTCACATATCGTCTGCCGACAAAGGAGAGCTTCCTCAGAGGGCCGCATTTTCTGACGAGAGCACCTGCTAGGGGGTGAGCCGTGCAGAGGGAATTTTATGGATTGAAGGCTAAATATTAAAATCCGCTCCTGTGCTTTTGAAGAGCTATTCCTCAGGGAAAAAACGTTCTAATAGGAAAATAAATCTGTGATTAGAATTTATGGCGGTTATTTTTCATTGATTGTCTTCTTGTTATATAAACATTGGCGCCTTGACTTACGAGTTTAATTCGTTCCGTGAGCTCGTAACTTGTGGAGCTCGTAACTCGAATGACTCGTGTGTCGAATCAGTTTTCCCCATTCAAATTAATTGAAATGGCATTAATCTGTTCCGCCCCCCCCCAAAAAAAAAGAATTGTTGCATGTTTTTGAATGATATAAATGTATTTATAAATAACATATTGTATAAAAACACAATACAATATCATGCACTGCAATAAACTGGTTTTATTAAGTATAATGCACAACATTTACCGGGGAGATCAGACGACTTGAAGACGCTGACGGAGGTGGAGGAGAAGGGATCAACTGAATAATTCAATCTTATTCGCTGATTTTTGCCCTTTTCGCCACGCTTTCCTGACTTTCATCTACAGAGGATTTTCGATAAAAACTTGTCCAATGCGGCATGTTTCATCGCCCCATTTCAGAATGTTTTTCAAATGAGAGGGTGGAAGCTGTTCGGTTTCCGAGGGCGACTTAAGTGTGGGCAGAGCAAGCTGCCTCGTGAGATAATTGTTGAGAGTTGATCTCTCGGTTTAAGACTAGAAAGTAGTCTTAGAATAGTATGTATATAATTGCATAATAATTGTACATAAAGGTTATAAATATTATATGTTCTCGCGTACTAATTCGACTAGGACGTTACATGGCGTTCGTTCCGCAAACTAAAGGTGGGGTGTCTGAAGCTAGCTCGTGACCCGAATTTTAGCCCGCTACTCAAGGCAAAAAAATGGCCGAGAGAGTGATCGTATCTCAAAAAACTCGTAAGTCGGGACACTACTGTATATACATATATATAAAAAACAGTTTCGTAACTGACTGACTCACTGGCATACAACGCACAGACCAAACCGCTGGACCTAAAGAGCTGAAATTTTGCATGGCGATTCTTCTTATAGTGAAGGGGTGCACTAAGAAAGATTTTTGAAAAATTCTTCTTAGATTTTTTAAAATTAAATTTTTAAGCTGCTTTTGTAACTTTTTAAAAGTTTAATAATAATTTAAAACTTATTAATAACAATTTAAAACTTATTTATTAAACTTATATAAAGTTTAATAATAATTTGAGAGTTATAAAATTTATATCAAGAGAAAGATCATAAAAATTTCTTTAAAATGAGATCTTTTACGAATCTTTACTTCCATTTTCTGATTCTTGGTGAATTTTTAAAGATTCATTTTTAGAATTTAATGTATTAAATGCTGATCACGTGATTTCTTTCTCTGGTACTTTCAATAAATTTATCGTCACGTGCATAACAACTAAATAGATACAAATTTTTTTTTCTTGCTAATGCGGCAGACGATTGGAGATTATCCAAAAAATATTAATATACAGTAAAAAAATATTATGTTCCGCAAACTATATTCTGTACTATAACTGTACTACATTCTTTAGTATGTCCTATTAGACTGTACTGTATTCTTTAGTATGTCCTATTAGATTTAATTTGAATATTTTCTTCTACACTATTTTGTCTATAAAAATATCCCTAACGATATTTTTTTATAAAATTTTTTTTTGTTTCTTTTTACATCAATTGTATACATTGATCGTCCTATTTATTATATATATATATATATATATATATATATATATATATATATATATATATATATATATATATATATATATATATATATATATATATATATATATATATACATACATATATATATATATATATATATACATATATATATATATATATATATATGTATATATATATATATATATATATGTATATGTATATATATATATATATATATATATATATGTATATATATGTATATATATATATATATATGTTATATATATATATATATATATATGTATATATATATATATATATATATATATATATATATATATATATATATATATATATATATATGTACTAGAATCAAAAACTGCCTTAAACTGCCACAAACAAATACAATCACTTAGCACCAATCACCGAGACGTTCTTGCAGTCTGAAAATGCACTCGGCTTACAAGCGACAATCGCTGGGACGCTGCAACCACACGCGTCAACCTTCGTAGGCCTCCAAGTCGAGTCTCGTTGAATGTAACGGCGTTTCATTCCTCTTTCTTTGAACCCCCAATAGAAGCTCCCGTGCCGCCGGTTCCAAGACTTAATGGTCATCTCTTTGTCAGGTCTCTTCTCCTTTCGAGAGCATGGCCCTGCCACGTGCGGGAAACAGTCCAGACAGTCACCAGAACGCACGTTCTTTCTTCTCAGGACAAAGTCCTTTCTCGGAAGCGGCTTCTCCAAAAGGCATGTGTTGCACCGCTCGCTATTTCTGTCCATCTCCAAAAGAAATTCTCGGCCGTTAACACACTTTATAAGAATATATATAATAATAATGATATATATATATATATATATATATATATATATATATATATATATATATTTAACAGAATATATATATATATACCCATTATATCACCTCCTTAAATTATAACCTGAAAGGGAAAACTAGCTTATATTTACATGGCTGGAGCTAGACTCAGCCTGAAAAGAATAATTTCAAGATAAAAATAACATTTTATCTACCATGTTTTTAAATTTTCTGTTGAATCATATAAAGTTGACAATTCTATGTATTAATAAATACTTTTTTAAAATTGTTTTGATGAATTAAACCATCCACTTGAAAGAAATTGAAGTTAACTGGAAGTTAACTTGCGTTTAACTTTTCGTTCCCGTTCCGACCAATAGATGGTTGCAACAGTCTACAAAACTTTCCGGCCAATAGATGGCTCCACCAGTCTACAAAGCAAAATTAACTGAAAATAACTGAAAATTAATTTAATTCTGCTTAAAGATAGCTAAAAGTATTAAAAAATGCATTGTCATCGTGTCCTGAGCTATTCTAAAAGTTTCAAATGTTTATCTATTCGGGAAGTTAGTTAAAAATCGATTGCAAGATTTGTTCTTGACAAACCCACACACAATCACACAAACAAGAAAGCAAGTTAATAAAAACATGGTAATAAAAATTAAATTTGGAAGCAGTCGGGTCGAATCGTTTATTAGATCGACAAAAGTACATACGTTCATTCCAGAAGAGCGGCTCGGAATAATATCACCTTCCAACATTAAACGCGAGGGCGAGGTAGACATGTGACTATTATTTGTAGGGTCAGCAGATTTAGGGGATTCGCGATGCTGACTCACTCCTGAATTCGCACCCATACACGTGTAGAAAGGCAAAGGCATGCGATTCATGGGAAGTTCTGTGGCTGAGAGTTTTAAAGCGATAAATTAATATTACTGGGGATTGAATTTAGGAAAGGGAGTTTAAATGCTAGAATGGAGGGCAAAATATTTAACATATTACACACACATACATGTATATATATATATATATATATATATATATATATATATATATATATATATATATATATATATATATATATAACAATGTAATAATCTGAGGCAGAAATATACAGATATTGAAATTGTTGGAACCTATGAATAAGCAAAAGACAAATTGCTATAACAAATAAATTTTTATTCACCAGTAATATTTACACATATCCAATTATTATGAACAGAATTCATATGCTATTATACACTCAAAGAGATAATAAAATGTATCCGCAAGCAAACAACGCAGCTTAATCCTCACACCACGAAACGCTGGGTGTAGAATTATTGATTCCGTGCAGAACCTCCGTATCAATTTTCGTAAACTGTAAACCGTAATAATTTCAGATAGCTTGCCGCAGGGGTGAATTTAAGGGGAATTAACGCTATATGGGAATTATGCTGTTATCTTCCGACGCTAGATTCATCGCAATTTGTGTTTGAAGGCCCTCGCGGGGCCCTTGAAATGGGGCTGAAACAGATTTTTAATCCCGACCGAAAAAGATATCTGGCTATCAACTACTGTAAAAAAATTCCGTTCTTCTCCATTTGATAGCACGGGAAGATAAATGATCCTATTACAGAACATAATGCTCCAGTTAAATCAGGAATTTTGTTTCGGGAAATCTAGTTGTTAGTTTTCTGTTTTATAAGGGTAAGATATATTATGGATATTCTTATGACTAACTAATTAAATAATAAAAATGGCTTGTTATAAGTAACCAGTTGTCAAATTAGAGATTGGATAATAATTTCCATCTTATAAGGGTAATATATATTAGCGATATTCTTGTAGATAACAAATTTCATAAAAGTTAGTGTCACATATAACACGTATAATTGTCAAATTAAGAGATTGTGCAATAATTTCTCGTTTATAAGGATAACATATATTAGAGATATTCTTGAGGCTAACAAATTAAATAAAGAAAAGTCTTATTGTCATATGAATAACACGTATAATTGTGAAATCATAAAGAATAGAATAATTTCTTTTATAAGGGTAAAATATATTACAGTTATTCTTGTGACTAACAAATTTAACAAAGAAAAAAGCTAGCTCCACATATAACGCATATGTTGAATTTGGGATTCTAAAGTAATAATTTCTCGTTTATAAGGGTAAAATACATTACAGATATTCTTGTGGCTAAATATGAGGTGATAAAAGAAATGGTTAATTTGCACGAAACATGTTAGATATAAAGCAGAACACTATCAAGTTAGAGATTGAAAAAAAATTCCTTTATAAGGGTGACATATATTACATATATTCATGTGACTAATTTATTTAATAAAGAAATAATTTAATCTTCCATATATCGGGTGTAATTGTGAAAGTGTACAATAATTTGTCGTTTATAAGGGTATCATATATTACAAATATTCTTGTGAGTAATTAATTAAAAAAAGTAAAGTGACTTATAACATATGTAACTGTCAAATTAGAGACAGTGCAATAATTTCTTGATTAACCGGATAATTGCATTACAGGTATTCTTGTGACTAACTCTAATTTAATAAATGAAAGAGTTAATATGTATGACAAACGTGACACATGACAAATATAACTGTCAAATTAGAGACTGACCGCAAGGATATTTTACAGATATACTTGTGACTAAATTTACTTCAGTAAAGACACGAACTAATGTGTAGGATTAATTTGACATATAACACATGAAACTGTCAACATAGAGATTGCAAATTCAGATCTCATCAAGAATGATTTTGAACACAGGCTGTTCTTAAAGGGTGATGGGTTGATACTACACTGTTTGACAATTGCTAAGGTACAGTCACATTTTTCGGAATATTTCATAATATATATTGATTGAAGAAATGAAACTTAGTACATATTTAGTAGAGATACTGTGCATTATTTATTATGGAAAATGGTACATATTACGCCACATGGAAAAAGAAGAAAACGAAAAGCAAAAAAGATGCTCTTTGGAGCATTTCCAAACAGCCACGAAAAGTGGGTATTCCTGCCAGAATGAAACAGATATGAATACCTTAGTAAGGTGTGTGACCTCCTCGGACACTAGTGCACATTTTGGATCTGTTTTTCATGCTATCTACTAAAGTATTGAGGAGTCTTTGGGGTATATTGCCCCACTCTTCTATCAAGGTGATTTTCAGTTCTTGCATGGTTCGGGGAGGGCAAATTCTTTGAGAAACACGTCTGCCAAGAGCATCCCAGGCATACTCTATAAGATTTATGTCAGGAAATTAAGCAAGCCATGTCATACGTTCAATATTTTCACTTTCTAGTGTGTCCGATACTTCAGCGGTCCTGTGTGGGCGCGCATTGTCATCCATAAACAGAACATCTGGACCTACCGCACCCCTAAAAAGACGAACATGATCCAGAATAATCTCTCTGCAATACCGCTGCGATGTAACGGTACCTCGTTCAAAGATGTGAAGCGGTGTTTTACCATTGTGCATAATGCCTGCCCACACCATCACGCCTTGGCCATACCGATGACGTTCCTGAACTTTCTGTGGTGCATAACGTGTTCCCCTCTCTCTCCACAATAACTGGTGGCCATAATCACTTGTCACAGTGAAACGGGATTCGTCAGAGAACATCACTCTGGACCACTCTTGCTGACCCCAACCAATATGTTCTTTACACCAACATAATCTTTCTCGACGATGGCGCGGTTGAAGTGGATGCATTGAACAGGCTTCCGTGCATACAAACCAACCTGATTTAATCGTCTAGAAATGGTTCTGGCAGATACATTTGTACAGGTAGTGGTTGCAAGGCCTGCAGCTATCGGGCTAGGAGTGACATGGCTGTTCCTTTTCGCCACTAGGGATTCATATCAATCCTCTTGAGACATGGTGTTCCATCCACGACCACCGGCATGCTTTCGCATAGACTTTCCACCTTCAGCCTTTTTAAATCGCGATATGACACTTTTTGCCACTTCCATTACTCTGGCCACAGTAGTGACACTTTGTCCTGCTTCGAGCCGTCCAACTGCTCGTCCACCATCGCACCCACTCAAATGTTGTCTTACAGACATTTTGCACTTAATTATAGCCACACCACACTGGTTTTCACAGAAATAACTTCCAACAACCTACGACACTATTTTCGTCAAACACCTAACTGCATGAACTTTCGAATGAATAAAGAGTTTTCATGCACTGCCTCTTATACAGGTAACAGGTCCTGCCCTATTACGCCCTCTGCATTTCATTTTACTGTGATTAGTCTGCTGTCGGGAACGCTAGTTTGAAAAAACCAGTTGTTCCTTAGCAATTGTCAAGCAGTGTATATATATATATATATATATAAGCATACTTAGACACCGAACAATCCATAAAAACAGAAGATATGGATAAAAAGTTGTTCTTTCAAAGAACACCAAGCCTGGCTCTAGACGAAGTTGAAGTTAAACGTAATAGACCGCAAGGAGACTGACGTCACAAAACTTGCAACGATGGAGTTATTGGAAAAACAAATACAGACTAACAATAGAGACTGTGTTAAAGGACATATTAACCAAAATTAATATTGTATTTTTATTATAACTTAAGAGTAAAAATATTATTATGTATTATTATTACTTAAGAATAAAAATATTATTCATTAATATTACTTTAGTTTAAATATACACTGAAGTGCCACTGAATTAGGGATACCTACCTAGTAACGAGTTGGGCCTCCTCTGGCCTTGATAACGGCTGCCACACGACGAGGCATAGATTCAACAAGTTTATGGAAACGTTCCACGGGAATGGCTTGCCAAATATTGGCTAAATAATATAAGCTGCCCATAATTCAGTAAGGATCTTTGGTGCTGTGTGATGGCCTTTCACGCCTTGTTCATAAACTCCCAAAGATGCTCAATAGGATTTAAGTCTGGGCTTCTAGGTGGCCAATTCATGACAGAGAAGTCAGAGGAATGCTCATCCAACCAGCCAGTAGCCAACCGGGATTTGTGAGAAGTACAGTTGTCTTGCTGGAAAACTCCATTACCGTGCGCATAACAGAACAGCATAAACGGATGGAGGTGATCACCCAGCAACTTTACGTACCGAACTGCATTGAGGGAGGTTGGTACACGCACCAAAGATCCCAAACTGTGCTACGAAAAAACACCCCAGACCATGATTGAGCCACCATGCCCTTGTACAGTTCCAGCCAGGCATGCAGGATCCATGGCTTCATGAGCCTGACGCCATATTCTCAGCCTCCCGTCGGCGTTAAGTAGTCGGAATCGAGACTCATCACTCCATGCTACTCGTTTCCAGTCCTCTACACTCCAGTCTCTGTGCTCTCTTGCCCGGGCTAGACGTGCAGCCCGATAGCGAGTATAGAGCAATGGTACTCTCGCAGGTCGACGGCTCCCGAAACCCATACGGTGAAGCGAGCGTTGCACAGTCCGTTTACTGACTGTACGACTGGCACCGTCATTAAACTGGGTGGTAATTTGAGCTAATGTTTGGCTTCGCTGGCTACGTACAATACGCCTCAGCCGTCTCTCACCACGCACTGGCAAGGCTAATTGTTCTTTTCAGCCTGATCGCTATTTTTTTTCCCACCATCCATGTATTCTTGGTATACTCTTGACACTGTCGACCTTGAAAATCCTAGCTGTCTGACGATTTCGGAAATTGAATGGCCCATGCGTCGCGCATCTACGGTTTGTCCGAGATCGAAGGCGTCTAAATCAGGCAGTTTACCCATACTGGCAATTCCAACAACTAATTCAGAACAACCACAGTACGCGCTATATATGCAGTTACCACAGCGCCCTCACTTGCGCATACATGATGCGCAGCGCTACACAATTTGCATAGGCTTTGCTATCCCTAATTCAGTTGCACTTCAGTGTATTTACAACATAAACTTATTTTAATTTACTTATTAATTATTATTACTTAATTAAGTACAGATTAAGCTATTGATCAAATCTAAAACAACCAATTATGTGCTTGGAAAGACTATCGGGGTAATGATTATATTTTAGCACAACTAACAAGTCTATAATATGTTTATTCCTATTGTCTTTAGAACAAAGCCTATTTATACGTACTAGCTGATTTATTATAATGTTATTGTAAACAGATTTATGTAAACAGGTGTGGTAATTTTGAAATTTAACAATATTAAATTCATAATCTGATCTTTTATCATATATGTCAAAAGTAAAATTATTATGACAATTAACTTTGATGTTGATATCTAAAAAGTTTACATTAATATTATTATGGCTACTTTGTATTTGTGACCAGATTACTTTGTATTAGTGGTATAAGGAAAGAGATAGTTTTCTGCTGTTATACCTAGTAGTTTATATTTGGCTCTGATTTTTTCAATAACAATACAGGTAATATCTTTTATTGGTTGAAGTAAATCACTATTATCTAGCTGTGTTTTTTAAACAAATAGCAAAATCCTTTTTACAAATAATTGGATAATTATTGGCTGCTTTATGAACATAAGTTATAGTAAAATTTCCTTGTAAGTTTTTTATAGCTTCTTTTATTTTTTTAGGGAAATTCTTATAGCAATAACTATTATTATGAAGTTTACTCTGTACCAGTTAAAGTAACGTAATTTTCCTTTGGTTAAAGTCTTCAGGATTAAAAGCTCCCATTGATTAAAGGTTGGGATACAATAATTAAAAGCTATTTTACATATAAATTTATCCAAATCAGTATTTAAAAAATTTATTATGTTTTTATTATTAAAAGAACTAGGTAATCTATATTTAGTTTCCAAATTCATTAACTCACGTAGTGCAAAATTTTCAACTAGTTCCAAATTGCCTATATATATATATATATATATATATATATATATATATATATATATATATATATATATATATATATATATATATATATATATATATATATATATATATATATATATATATAATACAAGCATACATAATAATAATTGTTTTACGACTTTATCTTCATCGAACACCCTAACTCAGGAAATTTCCGAGTCGTTTGTTTTCACGGCCCCATTACTCCATTAAATCTCCAACGAAAATAATGGAAAGTACACGAAAAAGTTCCAAGCACATCTGCCAGGGGAATAATTATCCGAAATTAAGAAGCTACGCTCACTATGGGAAGTTCTCGGGACAATTTTGAAGCGCAGACTGTGATCGTCAAATTTAGTTTTTAAGCAGCAATAAAATCATTGTGGATTGCTCCCCCGGGGCTGTTCAGCTGAGCAATCTGTCTGACACAGTAATAGCACAGTTTTTACCATCCTCTGCTTCGTTGTTGTCCTGCTTAAAGGAGAGGAACTCGCTGTTCAATGAAATATTCCAATGACCAAGCTCTACAAATTATATATATATATATATATATATATATATATATATATATATATATATATATATATATATATATATATATATATATATATATATATATATATTTATATATATATGTATATATATATGTAATGACATGGATGGAGAAGCTGGACGGCTTGTAGTCGCATAACCAGGATTGCAATCTCAATGTAGTCGTAGCGAGTGGCGAAGAAAGGAAGTCCAGGCAGAACAAACATAAACTCCACATAGCTGGTGTACATCTTTTATTACACAGTACTTAGATGAGGAAATATACTCCGTGACTCAAACACTGAACTTCCAGTATGGAACGGATATATCGCGCAGTAGACGGGCAACGGAGCTCCCGTCCCGCAATTTGGGAGAACGAAGTTCTTACATCCTGATGGTTTGCTGGTTCGAACACACAGAAGACAAAGGGACGCAGCGCGCCCAAAATTTACATCTTGACAGTACCGTGGCAGGACACAAAATGCACGGGGCACTCTTAGGAGACGCCAGAGTTTTTAGGCGGCCTGAACTTCTATTGGTTAAAAGGCTGACACGTGATTAAGTCGCGTCAGATGAGGTGATGGCTCGCGATGCCCGTTATATAATGCTTATATAATGTTTTCGCACGTGCAGCCGCTTTAGGGGAAAAGATAAATTTATGTTGGTCGATTATAGGTCGCAATCCTAAGTTAAGGGAACGGTATTCTGTTGCACAAAGATAAAGGAATTTGGAAAAAACATGTTAGGGGTGTTTAAAAGGATTAAAATTTGTTTCAATTTCCCCCCCTCCGGAAAAGACTTGCGTGAGGGGCCGGCTCCCTCAGCAAGACCCTCCATCAGGCGAGAACCGCGTAGACAAAAAATAATTTTGATAAAAATTTTGAATAGTAATTCGGAATAAAATTTTGACTCGGGGTTGACAAATTTAAATTTTGGTTACTATCACCTTTGTGTGTCTGCCCAGATCATGAAACATACAAAATAGCATTAAACAAAAATAAAAATATCACTAGACTTAATTTACTTATTAAGACGAATATGGTAGCATTTCAAACTCACAACAAAATTGATATACACTTAAAATGGAATGAGGAAAAACATACTTTTTAAAATACAATAAAGCACAAAATATTTCAGTGGACACTTAAAAATGGAATGAAAAATAAATATGGTTATCATGGACTACACTACTTCGTAACAATTGTTTTTTTTAAATATAATTACACAAAGTTTCAAAAAGGCAAAATGAATTATAATTGTCTTATTTTGGTTTTTATCATGAGATCCAGAAATCTTACACATAACAGGTTTTCTAAGAGGAAGTTTACAATAGATTTTTTTCAAAAAATGTAATTTATGTAGACAAAACGCAAAGTTTAACCATCCAAAATGGAGTCAAGAGGTGTTAGGCACCCCCAAAAAATCAAAAAGGAAAAAGAATCTCTGGTTCATGAGGTTGGTCATTATTCAGGTTTAGGCTTCATTGTGGTTATTAAAAGTTAATTTGTTAAATTCTTGGTAAATATCTCCAGAGGTTTTTCTAATATAATTTTTTCAAATGCACCATGGAAAACAAATTAATAAGAAAAATTTTAAAAATTCAGTTCAACACAGTAAACAAATTGAATAAAGGTAATTTGGCAATACACTTCTCGATTAATTAGGAAAATGGTTCAATTAGGCTAAACAGGGTTTTAGAAATAATGTTCTTAAAAGTTGTGTTACAATCCTCAGTGAACCAAAACACTCAACATTAATGTTTTTTAAGTTAGGAAGAAATGGATTTGTACTACTGGAGCAATGAACTTAGCCTAGGTCTCCAAATGTGACAATCTACGGTGTGAAATTCCGCAGAGGCCCGGCGAAAACGCACTAAATTCAGGCCCACTGAGCTACCATTGGTTGGGTTGTTCGAGGATTATTTTGCGTTCGGGGTCGAACCGAATCACAAAGATTTATTATTATTAAATTAAATTATGGTCGGGGTCGAACCGACTCAATTGGGATTTGTATTATATCATATTTGTGGTCGGGGTCGAACCGACTCACAAGGAATTAAATTTCAATTAAGTTGAGGTTAGGTTACCGGAAGAAAAATTTTGTTTAACTTAATTCGGTGCAAATTGTTTCCAATCATTAATTTTCTCAAATATTTTTATTTAGTTAGAAGAGTGCACATTCGTATGTCTTGTTACGGTAAAGATTCATAATAAGGAAAACAGGATCACTTTAGCATACATCAGGAATTCACTATTACTTTCATATTTTTGACTGGGTAGTATCCGGATACAAAAACTATCAATATCTTAATATTCAAGTATCATCAAAAATTTAAAAATATCAAAATTATTATAA
Organism: Dolomedes plantarius; assembly: GCA_907164885.2. NCBI lineage: Eukaryota > Metazoa > Arthropoda > Arachnida > Araneae > Dolomedidae > Dolomedes > Dolomedes plantarius. Next base: position 136,723,387 of record OU015490.1, on the reverse strand, counting down.
AGTAAAGAATATCATAATGCTTTTTAAAAATACACCAAATAAACTTATGATACTGAGAGAATTTTGTTTTAAAGTTCAACCAACCTTTCATCTGAGTTTATAGCAAAATTTCTCAGTCTTTGTTTAATTAACACACTCTCAGTTCTTATTACTATCGACAGTCCCATAGCTGTAAATGTATCACAAAAATACAGAAATCACTAATAGCTAAAAGTATTAAAATCACTTAATGAAACTAAATATACACAATAAATGAGATGATTAAAATATATCAAAATTAGCAATTTAAATCTCAAGTATAACATCAAATTATCAATGCGCATATATCTTCTATTGAAAAATAAATGAAAATATTTTACACTGTAACTTACCCATGAAGTACCAATCACTATTTAATATTTATTTATTTATTTATTTTATAACTCAAGATTCAAATTAGTAAGAAGGAAAAAATTGTTAAGAAAATAAATCAATGTAAATTATTGGATGTCCAGGAGTCACCTCAAAACATTTGATACAGCGTCTAAGTCATAATATATTTTTTTTCTTAGGTTTCCAATTAATAGTCACCATCATGTCGGACCCTAGCACCTCATACATGATGAAAATACAAGACCAGACTCATTTTATGTCAAAATTAGTGATGATGGACAGGTGGCTAGCAAGTACTTGTTTTATCATTAAAACTGCAAACACACAACGGAATGTTTTTCCACCATTTGGCACTTTCACGGAAAATCAGGACGGTAAAAAAAATGTACACACAGAGCATTTTCGCGCACACAGATTTTTTTCTTCTGTCACTTGGCGGAAACACATGAAAACACACCGCGACGAACGAAGGGGAAGAATGACTGTGCAAGAAAAAAATATCGGCACGAGATGGCGCCGACTCATCACTTATGGAAGAAACGCGCACAAAAACACCACTATTGCGTCATCACAGGCGCATCACCCGCAAGGCGAAAAATCCACACGCGGTGACGCTGAAACAAAAATTCTGGCTGCGGACATTCGCGATTTGAAGTTTCCACAGTCTCTCTGGAAAAGCGAAAAACAATTGTTTCCCACGGCTTGGGTATCCACTTGGGATTCACGGCGGAGGTAACCATCCTCGCCGACTTATAAAAATGTAATGACATGGATGGAGAAGCTGGACGGCTTGTAGTCGCATAACCAGGATTGCAATCTCAATGTAGTCGTAGCGAGTGGCGAAGAAAGGAAGTCCAGGCAGAACAAACATAAACTCCACATAGCTGGTGTACATCTTTTATTACACAGTACTTAGATGAGGAAATATACTCCGTGACTCAAACACTGAACTTCCAGTATGGAACGGATATATCGCGCAGTAGACGGGGAACGGAGCTCCCGTCCCGCAATTTGGGAGAACGAAGTTCTTACATCCTGATGGTTTGCTGGTTCGAACACACAGAAGACAAAGGGACGCAGCGCGCCCAAAATTTACATCTTGACAGTACCGTGGCAGGACACAAAAAGCACGGGGCACTCTTAGGAGACGCCAGAGTTTTTAGGCGGCCTGAACTTCTATTGGTTAAAAGGCTGACACGTGATTAAGTCGCGTCAGATGAGGTGATGGCTCGCGATGCCCGTTATATAATGCTTATATAATGTTTTCGCACGTGCAGCCGCTTTAGGGGAAAAGATAAATTTATGTTGGTCGATTATAGGTCGCAATCCAAAGTTAAGGGAACGGTATTCTGTTGCACAAAGATAAAGGAATTTGGAAAAAGCATGTTAGGGGTGTTTAAAAGGATTAAAATTTGTTTCATATATATGTCAGAATTTAAGTGGTAAAAGGATGATTACCTAAAATTTAAAGGGGGCTTGAGAATTAAATTATATTCGTGGCGTAATTCGCCTCTAATTGTTCGTATTTCAAGACGCGAATTGGGAAAGGGAAATTCCTCTTTTCCTTATGTAATCTTGGCGCGCCTGTGGGTGTTGCGGTTCGAGGAGGAAACATTATATAATTCTCCTTGAAAGATGTCTGGTTTGGGCTCTCCGCATGTGCAGGGAGAGTTGACGTGCGGAGATGCCCGCGAATTTTTGTCAGAACGCGGGATTTAATCGTTGCTGGTGAACTTGTGTCAGCTGGGTCCACAATTTGAAAATGGCGAGCGCTCAAATATGCGCTACTTGGATCAGTGGTTGCTGGGAGAAATAAATTAGACTTGATTTCGTTGGAACTATGTTTGCTTATTGGATTTAGACTACTTACCACTCGCCACCAGTATTAAGATGATGAGTGCAAATTAATGTGAGAACAGGCAAACCACACGCCTGTCAGTTATATATATATATATATATATATATATATATATATATATATATATATATATATATATATATATATATATATATATATATATATATATATATATATATATATATATATACATATATATATAATATATATGTATATATATATATATATATATTCATATATATATATATATATATATATATATATATATATATATATATATATATATATATAATATATATATATATATATATATATATATATATATATATATATATCCTAATAATAGCCCAGTTCTGTCCCTCTATCTAGAACACTTCCGGACCGACCGCTTCAAAAATATATCAGCCTAAGGCATCCATTTTGTTTTATGAGGTAGGCTTAACAAGTTAAAACTAAAATTAAAAAAGATTATTTTCTATCTAAACCCAAATAATTTATTAGAAACAGCGTAATATTGACAAAAAGCAATTTTATTTCGATTTTTAAACAGCTGTAATAAACGGTTATGACAATTTCAAAACCGCTCGCGAATGTTTAAAACCGCTCTCAGAATAAAATATCCTTTCACTGTAACGCATTTCCGTTGTGAAATTCATATTCATTAGAAAATTTTCTCTCTTCCGCCACCTTTCGAGTTATCATAGTGTTTCATTTAAATTAATAAGAAGTATTCATTTTATATACTCAGAACTTGAAAATGTAAACTCGAGTGAGTCATTCATTCACCGTGATTCATTCATCGTCGTTAATTTAAGAAAAATTGAATCGGAGAATCTTTTTCACACTAAAACAGTTTTCCATTATATTGTTTTTAATATATACATTTATATTTTAATCATATAATATATATTTTAATCAGATATTACAATAATATCAAATTTAGTATTTTCATAAAGTTGTAAACTCGACGCATGCGTAGTGATATGTTCAAAACCGTCTGCTTTCAAAGCGTGCTTTTGAAAGCAAATACCTAACATAACCGCAACATTTTTTAAATAATGTTTAAAAGTGTTTTATTGAATATTTCTAAATTGCTAACATACGCGACTTTCATGAGCTCACATGTGGCTTTCATGTGATTTTACGTAAAACATTCTATTACGATGATAATGTATTTAATTTCTGTTTATTATTGTATTTTTAATATTACTTTTAAAAGTACTTTATAACGATTTGTGTTCGATTTCTTACTTTTAATATTACTTAAATAATATATATATATTATATATATATATGTAAGGAATATATATATATATATATATATATATATATATATATATATATATGTAAGGAATTAACTGGGGAAAGAATAATTAATTTAAATTTAAAGGGGGCTTCGGGATTAATTTATTTTTATGGCGAAAGAGTCGCTGGTTTCATATGCCAAAACGCATCGAAAAGTAGGTTAATTTCCCCGTTTTGAGTTTGACCTTCGATTTGCGGTATAAGCGACTCCCGTAGAGATAATTTATTTTTAGATAGTGTACAGCAGCGGGTCCGAACCGGTGGGTCGCGACCCGCTACTGGGTCACGGAAAGGTTACAGGTGGGTCGCGACTCGATCCTAAAACTATCAGAAACCATCGAATAAACCATCAGAAAATTTAAGAAAAATCGAAATTTACTTAAAAACAGCAATTTTACATATTGATAGATTGTGATAACAATTTTCTTAACTGTAATTAATCAAAGCTGTATGAATTTTTTTGCCTGAAAAATAAAAATGGTTTTTGTGTACTTTTATAATTGTAGTTTTTATCTTCTCCTAGGAACACTTGTTAGTGAGTATGAAACCACTTGTTGCATATATTGCAAACATATATCTATTGTTAAATAAATAACTGTTTTGCTAGAAAGTGCTTATATTTTGTCAAACATTTTCAAATCAGAACACAAATTGTTTATCAATAATCAATCTGTATCTTCAAAAAAGCACACACACACACACACACACACATATATATATATATATATATATATATATATATATATATATATATATATATATATATATATATATATATATATATATTTGCAATATTTGATGGTAAATTATATATACATAAGGAAGGGATACGATACAAATAAGGTTTTTCACTCCATGGACTGATGGACCTTTGAGGTATCCGATAAGAAAAGGTGGGTCGCCAGCTGAAAAAGGTTGGAAACCACTGGTGTACAGGATTGGGTGCGAAAAGAAAACTTCTGGAAGATTCTAAATTGGGCTCTGCGCATGTGCAGGGAGAGAACGCGCTGTTTTGACCGTAGGATTAGTCAGAGCGCGGGATAGACTTCAATGCTGTCGGATGTGTGTTTCGCCGCGTCTCTAAATACAAAATGGCGAATAGTAAGCATGCTGCTTTGGAGCTTTGGTCCGATGAATATGAATAAACTAATTTAGTTTCAAGAATGATCTTATTTATTTCTACCACTTGCCACCAGTGCTAAGATGATGACTGCTTAAAGGAATTATAACAGGGAAACAACAGCACCCCTGTCATATATATATATACATATATATATATATATATATATATATATATATATATATATATATATATATATATATATATATATATATATATATATATATATATATATATATATATATATATATATATATATTTATAAATAAAAATGTAAATGTTCATTTGTTCAAAACCTCAAATCTCCGAAAGTTCTTAACCGATTTCTTTGATATTTTGACACAACGTTGCATTCGAATACGTGAGTGTTTTTATATACCTATTATATAGCTGCCCCACCTGTGACAGGTATAAACATTTTTTTAAACACACGCTATACTAAATATTTTACGGCAAACGAGAAATGTCTTTCCCTTCCCCTTCAGAACAGAAATTTGTCAAGGTCGGGTGCGACCCCACTATCATCAGTCCCCACAGGTCATAAAGTATGCAGGATTCGTTCTAGACAATAAAAGACGATCGAAGAGATAAGTGAACGCACATGGCTGAAGATAATTTCCGTCGAATATGAGAGGAAAATTCAAATATGAACATGGATTTCACAGCAGAAATCTACAACGAAGCGTTGATAATGATTGAAGATTTGTGCTTAGAAATCGCGAACAAAGTTCTCAATCAATTGGGAATGCCATCACCGAATCGATCTGCTGGTGCTTCGTTCGATGTAGAATTGAGTCGTGTCCAAAATTACAACACGGGTGATCTTTTGTCGTATGTGCAATCAAATATTCCTAAGCTAGCGCTTGAGCAAAAATGCATTTACGATCAAATAATGCAAACTGTCAATAACGGGGTTGAAAAAATCTTCTTCTTAGATGTGCCAGGAGGAACTGGTAAAACGTTCCTAATTAGATTGATTCTGGCAGCAATTCGATCCCAAAATGACATAGCCATAGCTCTTGCGTCGTCCGGAATAGCTGCGACATTGCTACTAGGTAGAACTGCACATTCCGCTTTGAAATTGCCACTGGGCATGCAATTCATTGAAACTCTCACGTGCAACATTTCCAATGCATCCGGCATGGGAAAAGTATTGCAGAAATCCAAACATATTGTTTGGGATTAATGTACAATGACACACAAAAAATCGCTCTAGGCTCTTTATCGATCATTGCAAAATTTGCGTGGAAACATCAAACCATTTGGGAAGGCATTAATATTGCTTGCAGGAGTTTTCAGGCAAAAATTACCTATAATTCCTCGATCGACACCAGAGGACGAAATAAACGCTTGCCTGAAATACTCTACTTTGTGTGAACACGTTAAGACGTTGAAATTATCTACAAATATGCGTGTCCATCTGCAAAACGATCGATCAACTGAGTTATTCTCACATCAATTGCTGGAAATTGGGAACGGAAAGGTGCTGGTTGATCTGACATCAGGACGAATTTCATTGCCTCATAACTTCTGCAATTTATTATCGTCAAAAGAAGAATTGGTTGAAAAAATATTTCCCAATATTCAAACCAATTATAAGAATCATTATTGAATGAGTGAACAAGCTATTCTTGCCTCCGAAAGACGTCTACAAACTTAATAATATCATTCAGTATAACATTCAAAGCGAGGCAATCACATACATGTCCGTCGGCATTGTTGTGGAAACAGATGAAGCGGTTCATTATCCAACAGAATTTTTGAATTCACTCAATCTGCCAAGGATGCCACCGCACGTACTGCAATTGAAAATCGGCGTGCCAATTATAATGTTGCGAAATATCAACCAACCAAAGCTTTGCAACGGCACGCGGCTTGCAGTAAAAAAATTACTGAGCAATGTCGTAGAAGGAACGATCTTGACAGGACCATTCAAAGGTGAAGATGTCCTCATTCCTCGCATTCCCATGATTCCAACGGATATGCCCTTTAAATTTAAGAGATTGCAATTCCCAATTCGATTGGCGTTTTCAATCACCATCAATAAAACTCAGGGCCAATCTTTACAATTGTGCGGGTTAGATTTAGACATGGATTGTTTCTCACATGGACAATTATATGTTGCATGTTCTAGAGTCGGAAAACCAGACAATCTTTATATCTGCACAGACAATGGAACAACAAAAAATATTGTATATCCACGAGTATTGTAAAATTAAACATTAAAAAAAAATTATTTCCAATGCAGCGGACGAAGGGAAACACAATTCTTTCGCCAAGATATTACATAAAACAAGCAAGTACTAAAAACTGTAGTATAAAATATGTTGGGGGGTAACATTACTCGCGTCTGTAGCATACTTTAAGCTACAGGGGCCCAATGGGTAGTGCTAAATGAGTAACAGCTTTGCAGCCTTTATAAATTAAACATATTAGAAACGAGCTTTCTCTTTTCTTTCTTTTCCATTTAACCAGACTGAGCCACAGCAACGCGTGGCCGGGTACAGCTAGTATATATATATATATATATATATATATATATATATATATATATATATATATATATATATATATATATATATATATATATATATATATATATATGTATACAGGGCTAGATTTGAGGCGGAACTGCGTTCCGGTACCTCTCTTTAGGTACCTCTCTTTATCAATAATTTGGAATACCCCCCACACACCTGGAGGGTTACCATATTTACGTTATATAGATATTTAAAATTAAGATGACTAAAAGGGGCAGATGCGAACATTTAATACTCCTATAACCTAAAACTAGATAGACATATAAAAATATGCAGAACGGAAGTGGAGGTGGTATAGTTGATAGCTGGGGGGGGGGGGGGGGTGTGACTCCCCAACCCCGGTTAAACATGTTTTAAGTCTGGCAACACTCCCGGAGGTCGGCTATAACACCAAGACAGTTGGAAACAATTATGAAGAAGAAAAAAAATTTTAGATGAAACTGATAAGTTAAACCATTTAATTTTAATTGCAGAGTAATCTAAAACATAATTACAAGATGAATAGTGTTTAAACGTTTTGATATAGAAAAAATCTTAATACTAAGATACAGAAGTACAATAATACTAATCAACTAAATAATTCCACATTAACAAATACACTACAAATAAATTAAGATACAAAAATACTTAACTCCACACCAAGCAAGAGTCGCCAATCTCATGCACACTCACTTTTATAGTCTTAGTAGGGATTATTATTGCCGTATTAGGGAAACTTTTGGTGTTCCAAACTTATGTTAAAACGATTCTTGGAATCTTTATTATCTAAATTAAAAAACTGGGTTAGAATTGATACGAGGAAATTAAAAGGAAAACCCTGGTCAATGGCTATAGCTATGAAATTATTTATACTGACGTCCATATTAGTCATCTTAATTTTAAATATCTATATATATATATATATATATATATATATATATATATATATATATATACTAGCTGAAAACCCGCACTTCGCTACGGAGTACATTCAAATTAAATACAGCGGTCAATGTACGCAATTAATTCCAAGAAATAAATAAATATATATATATATATACATATATATATCTTTACAATAAATACAACGATCAATGTATCCAATTGATGTAAAAACGAAAAAAAAACATATTTATAAAAAAATCGTAACGGTTTATTTTTATATACAAAATAATGTAGAAGAAAATATAAAATATTCAAATTAAATCTAATAGAATATTCTAAACAATATAGTACAGTTAATATAGTACAGTTTGAGGAACATTTATTTTACAGTATTTTAATATTTTTTAGATATGTCCAATCGTCTGCCGCATTAGGAAGTAAAATTTTTTTTGTCGATTTTGTTGTTACGCACGTGCCGCAAAATTAGTTTAAAGTATCACAAAAAGAAAAGAAACCACGTGATCAACATTTAATAAATTAAATTCTAATAATTAATCTTTAAAATTTCACCAAAAATCATAAAATGGAGGTATAGATTCAAAAAAGATTTCATTTTAAAGGAATTTTTATGATCTTTCTTGTGATATAAATTTTATAACTCTCGGATTATTATTTTAAATGCAAACTTTAAAGAATGTTAAAAAAACAGCTTAAAAATTTAACTTTAAAAAAATCTAAGAAGAATTTTTCAAAAATGTCTCTTAGTGCACCCCTACACTATAAGAAGAATCGCCATGCAAAATTTCAGCCCTTTAGGTCCAGCGGTTTGGTCTGTGTGTTATATGTCAGTCAGACAGTTAAGGAACTGTTATATATATATATAGATTATACTTTCCTCCCGAACAAAATACGTATATAAAAATATTTTTCCACTTGCAACATCTTTAAATGAAAAATACCGAACACCTCAATGGTTTGCATTTGGCACGTGTTCATTTATGAATTAAAATTATGAAACAATTAAGTTAATTTTTTTCCATTAATTATTTAGCGTTATCAGAAAATTTACTTAGAGCGCAATGTAATACATTTAAAATGAATGTTGACGAAAGTCCCATTGCTAAAAAGAATCGTAAGGCCAATGAACGGACATGTAGATAGCTTTCAAGACAAAGTCAGGAATCGCTAAACCATATACGTGCAGCAGACTGTTAACAGACAGAATTTAATATTTCATAATTAATACATGTAATAGAATTAAGTAAAGTGATGCGATTATGTGGAGTTCAGATCTTATTTAAATTTTAAAAAATTGCATCTTAAATGGATCATAATAGTGCTGATATTGCATAATTTTAAATAATTAAAAATGTGTATAATTTAAATAAAAGATAGTAGAGAAGCTATCAAGTATACAAAAAATTTTGACTTTGCAGATGTAAATTGATAAAAATTAAAATTAACACGTCATTTTTGATGGGCTAACCACTAGTATATATATAATATGCTTATCTGAATGGGCGTTAAAGAAACCAAGCAAAATTATATAAACCCCTAACTTCTCAAACTTCAATTTAATCCAAGGCTACGACGCTACCCGAAGCAACTTAATTATTGCACACTCCATTCTGTGACGACAGCAAACACGCTTTGCAACAAATATTGATAGTGTATGCAGAGTGGCGCCACCGTAATCCACCTCCTCTGGAATCAATTACTTCAGCAAAACCGAACTGGGAGAGATTTGTTTACTTAGCGCTCAATATCTTAGGCTATTAGTTCTGGGTTCTTTAACGAATAATTCCTCTAAATTATTAAATAAATATATAAACGCATATATATATATATATATATATATATATATATATATAAAGTCCCAAAATGTTACAGCGCTATCTATTGATACATTTTGGAACTTTTTTTATTATACCAAATCGTTTCTCCCTTCTTCCAGTATATTCAGTTCAAATTTGAAGTCATTCTGACCAGTGGTTCTTTTTTCGCAGCCTTTTGAAAGTGGGTAATTATGGACACCCTCTATATATATATATATAAACTTGTGCGTGCGTGTTTGTACATGTGTGCATATGTATTTATTTTTATATGTATATGTAAAAATCTATGTGTAATTTGTAAAAATTTATATATATATATATATATATATATATATACACACAGTGAAATACCGACCGATAGTTCCCCCGAATCATCGTTTTCCCGCATGTGTCGTTTATTTTCCCGAGTCCCGACGATCATATTGCTTTGTTATATTTCTTTGTTATGCATCTATCGTTTTCCCGCATTTACCGTTCTGTTCAGTCCCTTGAAAAACGATAGATCGAGATTCTACTGTATATATATATATATATATATATATATATATATATATATGTGTGTGTGTGCGTGTGTGTGTGTGTGTGTGTGTAATATTTTAATTATTATGCCCTCCATTCTAGCGTTTAAGCTCTCTTTCCTAAATCCAATCCCCAGTAATATTAATTCATCGCTTTAAAACCCTTAGCCATAGAACTTCCCATGAATCGCATGTCTTTGAATTTTTACACGTGTAAGGAATTCAGGAGTGGGTCAGCATCGCGAGCCCCTATATATGCTGACCCAATAAATAATAGTCACATGTCTACCTCGTTCTCTCGCGTTTAATGTTTGTGTGTGTGTGTGTGTGTGTGTGTGTGTATATATATATATATATATATATATATATATATATATATATATATATATATATATATATATATACATGTGTGTCTGTGTGTGTGCATGTATATGTTCACAGTAAGGAAGAAAAATTATTTTCATTTGTCTCGTTTCGTGTGAATGGTTGATGCGGGCTTTGTTAAAGAGATGATCCATTAGCTTCAGAAAGTTGCCGTGTATTGAATTGTGTTCATTTTTGGTGCTACAAAGGAAGGAGATTGTGATGTTTTGTGGAGGCATTTGCAAAAATTGTTACTAATGGTTTGGAGTACAAAGGAAGGGAAACGAAATAGGGAAAAGATCGTCAGGTATCTAAAGTCGTTAGAAATAATTAATGTAGTATAGAAAAGGTAAACATTTCAGTGTTGAATAGACTTTGGGAGTCAAAGGAATGGTCTGACAGATAGGCAAAGTTTTATGATACGTAACAAACGATTTGCTTTTGTGTGTGTGTGTGTGTGTGTGTATATAGATATATAGGGTGCCCGAGAATTGTTGGACACTTTATAAAATTAAATTAAAAAAATTCTAAACACAGTAGCATTAAAATGTAATTGCTAACTAATAGCATACATAACAAAATTAATAGATTTCAATTTGAGATCCTTTGGTGGCTCGTACAACATGTAAACGATTTTCGATTTCATTCCAAGTATTTGAAAGCATCGGAGGAGTTATGGAATGAATAGCAGCTGTGATACACTGCTTGAGTTCCTCTACATTAGGACACGTAGTCCTGTAAGCAACATCTTTGACGTAACCCCACATGAAAAAATCCAAGGGGGTTAAATCTGGTGATGGAGGAGGTCACTGAATTGGACCCCCTGGACCAATCCAACTGTTTCGTCCATCTCTTAATCGCATTCGTTGATGGAGGTTGACATCCATATTCCAAATGATAACGTCTTTTAACTTTAATGACAGATTTAAATTCTGCGAGCCAGAAAACGCACTTTGCTTTCTGCTGTACAGTTGCCATGTCTACTGCGCTGTTTTGAATCTCTTGCCAAAGTCCTTGACACGTAGCGCCATCTATTAGATTTTTTGGTATAAAATTATAGGAAACGAAAATCTAGAACTTTTGTAAGCTAGGCATCATTCAAATACCTGGTTCGTACTTATAGTTTTTTTAAAATTTAATTTTGTAAAGTGTCCAACATTTCTCGGGCACCCTGTATATATATATATATATATATATATATATATATATATATATATATACACACACTAAAGCAAGTCGTTTGTTACGTATCATAAAACTTTGTGTTTGTGTGTGTGTGTGTGCGTATATATATGTGGCACGACAGAAATCCCGCTCATCTGGGATTAATTACTTCAGCAAAACAAAACCGGGAGAGCTTTGTTTACTCAGCGCGCATTATCTGAGAAGATTAGTTATGGTTATTTTAACGAATATTTTCTATAAATGAATATTTATATAATTACTATTATAACTTATCTTAGTTTATAAAAGAAAAATTCGGAAGATTATTTTAGTTAAATAACACTAGTTAATGAATTGAAAATCGAATTACTTTTAATAGTTAAGTGAGAGTTATATAACTCATTTCCGTACTTTCCCAACAGAAAGTGTCCAGTGTTCAATGAATAGAATTTGATAGTTAAGTAAGAGTCAATTTTGATAATTTTAGTTTTTTCATCTATAAAATAAATGTCTGAAAGATTTCTTCCGTTATTCAATTCTCCCCCAAAAAGGTGACTAGCTTTTAATAGTCATTTTGATAATTCATTGGCACTTTCCCTGGCGAGAAGTGTTCAATTAATGGAACCATAATCAATTAGGAGCAGAACAAATAAAGCTCATCGGGAGAATGAATTATGGAAATGCTCCATTCTCGCCTCGTAGCCTCATTGCGTTGTTTTTTCCCTTCTGCGTGTGGCAACAGCGCATGAAGTGGTGATGGAGCGTCGAATGGATGGTGGAAACTGGGGTAGAGTGCTTAATTAACGCAAAGCGAATGGCACTCATGATCTATGTTGGGATATATATATATATATATATATATATATATATATATATATATATATATATATATATATATATATATATATATATATATATATATATAGTGGTACCTCGACTTACGTGTTTTTCGAGATACGAGTATTCTCTCAGTAGATTTTTTGCATCGAGTTACGAGCTAAAATTCGGGTTGCGAGCAAGCTTCAGATATCCCACCGCTAGTTTCAGCAGCGAATGCCATGTTACGTGCTCATCAAATGAGAACACAAGAAGCATATAAAATTTACAACCTTTATGTGCAATTATTATACAATTGTATAATATTATTCTGAGACTACTATCCAGTCTTAAACCGAGAGATTGGATTCTGAGAAAACGTTCTTCGAATTCTCAGAAAGAATAATCTGGACATTACAGCCACAGTGAACGATGCAACAATTGCCCAGCTTCAGTGTCTCACTCGTTCACTTTAAGAGAGTAGCTGGTAATAAAAGCGAAAGTCTGGAAAGCGGGGCGAAAAGATAAAAAATCAACGAATAAGATATAATTTTTCAGTTCAGCTTTTCTCCTCCTCTTCCATCAGAATCTTCAAGTCTGATCTCCAAGGTAAATGTTGTACATTACATTTAATAAAACAAATTTATTGCAATACATTCTATTGTATTGCGTTTTTATACAATGTTCGTCGTCTATAAGCACGATTTTCTTATTGAAAAACATGTAACAAAAAATTGCGGTGTTTTGGGGGAGCCCGGAACGAATTAATGGCATTCCCATTAATTTCAATGGGGAAAATTGATTCGAGATACGAGTATTTCGAGTTACGAGCTAAGTCATGGAACGAATTAAACTCGTAAGTCGAGGTACCACTGTATATATATATATATATATATATTTATTTATTTGTTTATTTATTTATATATATATATTAGGGTGGACCGAAAACAAAACTTTTTTTTCGATTTTCGATGATGACTGGTGCGGAAAAGTTGTCATTGGTGGCACTAAGTTCACACAAAAAATTTGTGATTTTTAGGACAACTCCGAATGACAACTTGAAGCTCCGATAAAGCGCTGATTTTGGAACTTTTTTAGAAAATTCTTTCAAGATGTTAAATTTAATTTGTTTTGATTGTAATTACTTGTATAGTTATGTGTCAAATGCCTTAATAAACTCCGATTATGCATTATTTAGGTGCTGTGTACTTTGAAAATGCACAGCTTTTAGCTTGTATTGCGTTCGGGACCAACCCAGAACTCCCCACGAGGAGGTTGCTGTGCCGCGAGTTCCGCCCACCCACTTTATGTTGTGTTCTGGATGTGTACCTTTTTAAGCTACTCAGTCCTTCTTTAAAATGAATTTTGGCACCATTTTTCGTGATTGCAACTTTGCTCCGAGGAAGGTTATCTTTTCTTTCATTCAAACATATCTTTGATGCAGCTTCCGCCACAATTTTAATGGATTTTTCAACAGCCGGGGGTGGGGTGACTTTGTCAGCAGACAAATGATTCATCTAACAGGGATCCTGAATTTATGTCGTCTTGATTTTTTTCTGATGAAATACTTTTGGTGATTGGAGCCTCGCTGATTTCGGTGGAGATCCAGTCGATGCAGTCATAGAACTACGTTGCCTTAAAGTTCAGCTCTGACACCTGGAACTCTCGCAGTCTGTTGGTCTTTTTCTTCTTTGAATAGCGGCATCTTTTAATTCCCCTCCATGCTAATCGTCTAATATCTTGGTTATCGTCAGTTGCCAGTAACTTCTCTGGATGGGCATAGTGCCCATTTTTTTGAACCACTGGGTGCACTTTCTTCTTTAGCTCATCCGGAAGAAAAGTTGAGAGTTGAATAATCTGGCACACATGTCTAGGACCGTCTACGTAACCTACTCGTTTCCTTATGCCAAACCCTATTGGTGAATAAACTCGTATCACATACTGCGCGAGATCTTTCAGAGCTTCGTAAAAATTCGAAATACTGAAGTTAAAGCGTAAAATTCTGCAAGCAGTTGTGATCCATCTCAACTGCCCAGTTGGCTCTGGCTTTCTGTTTTGAAGTCCTCGAGAGCAGTGTTCATTTGAAACCGCTGCATAAATATCAAATAAATAATTCAGTGCTTTGCATTTCTGAATTTAATTAGGATACATCTAAGCTGGCCTTTGCTAAAATCGGCCTCAATCTCATTGAGGTACGTTCTCTGAGGTCGACCCCTTCCAACTATCCCATCCACACTCTCTTTGTATACTTATCCTTTCGTTTATCCCCTCTAGATGTCCAAACCATGTCAACATATCTTTCTAAATCCTCAACACTACATCTTCTTTCACTTCACAACGCTCCCTAAAATCATCAAAGTTGAGACAGGAATAGGCTCGAACGAAACAGCACGTAGATTTTTGCACCCCATTAGCATATCTCCGATTGGGCAGGAGAAGGTCTCAGATCCCGTGGTTCCTCCGTCTAATTAAGACAGTAGGTGTCTAAGTGGGAGCTCGTTCGTTTGAAGAATACAAACCAAATGTTGCAGTTCTCTTCTTAATTTGTCCTCAAGGCAGGCAATGACACCGTTGCTTTTTCCCGTATAAACAGCGGTGCCATTACACCCGACTGCTGTCAGTTCAGAAATATCCATTTTGTTCTGGCTTAAAAAAATTTGCAATGATTTTGCAATTCCTACGCCTTGACAGGAACGAGATGCCAAATGCCCCAAATATTCCGAACCAAGTTTCGACAATAAAGTCATATGATGGTATATATATATATATATATATATATGTGTGTGTGTGTGTGTGTGTGTATGTATATATATTTATATATATGTGTATATATATATATGTGTGTGTGTGTGTGTGTGTGGTATATATATATTATATATATATATATATATATATATATATATATATATATATATATATATATATATATATATATATATATATATATATATATATTTATATATATATATATATATATATATATATATATATATTTATTTATATATATATGTATGTATATATGTATATATATATGTATGTAAATATGTATGTATATATGTATGTATGTATATATATATATATATATATATATATATATATATATATATATATATATATATATATATATATATATATGTATATATATACATATATACATACATATATATATATATATGTATGTATATATGTATGTATATATATATATATATATATATACATATATACAGATACAGTTATATGGTCTTCGACATTCTCTCGACGATGCCGCTTGTCCCCTTCTTTTGTATGAAGATCATTTTATCTTTTCTGCCATCAAAGTATGTGCTTTTAATTTTTCTGCCTTCAAGGTCTTCTCTCCTCCGTAATCTTAATTGGTTTCATCCAGAAACTGTAAACAAACACTTTCCGTACCGCACTCCACCATTCCTCCCCTTCCAGATTTGCTGACAAGGTGTGCTTCGGTCAGTCACCCAAAACAATTACGCATCGAAAAGAATAAAACAAGGAAGAGCAAGGAATATAAAAATACAATAGAGAAAAACCGGTGGAAGATTCAAACAAAACCTACAACTTTTGCCTACTTATACGCGAAAAGGCTCTAAAAATCGGCTAATTTAGAAAACACATAGAAATTAAATAATGCGTAATCAGAGCTTGTTTACGCATTTCGCATACTAAACATGACTACACAAGTAAATACTACCACAGTAAATTTAATTTAACATCTTGAAAATTTTTGCTAAAAAAGTTCCAAAATCACCATTTTATGGAGACATTTTCGGGAAATCCAGGAATTGTCCTAAAAATCTCAAATTTTTCTGTGAACTTAGTACCACCGAAGGCAACTTTTCCGCACTCGCCATCATCGAAAATCGAAAATAAAGTTTTTCTCGGCCTACCCTAATTAATATATATTATATATATATATATATATATATATATATATATATATATATATATATATATATATATATATATATATATATATATTCATTCTGTGGCTTGGTACAAGAAGTGCCTAAGTCAGTTTTTTCTGAGATGACTTTGTTTGTTTGTGTCTTTTTAAAAAAATATTATTTTCAATATAAGAAGTTCCCATGTCGGTACAATGGTTTAGAAAATACTTTTAAATCATCGGCCAGATTTAGGTACTTCTCACATTGAAAATAATATTTTTTTTAAAGAAACATAAACAAAGAAAGTCATCTTGGAGAAATCTGACTTAGACACTTCTTGTACCAGGCCACAGATATATATATATATATATATATATAGATAATGTATTATTATCCCATCATCATTTAAGAACAGTCTATGTTGAAAATGACTCGTAATGACAGCAGAATCTCTAAGTTGTATGTGTGATATATCAAATATATCTAACGCATTAATTTGTTCATTTATTGAATTTAAGTAAGTCTCAGGAATATCTCCAATCTACGTTACCCTTAAAAACGAGATATAAGTTACCTTTATTGCACAATATCTAATTTCAAAGATATATGTTACATGTAATATACAAATGAACTCTTGCCTTTATTGAATTAAAGTATAAATTTACTGATGAAAGTATATATAAAAAAAAATTCTTGCAAAATCTCTCATTTGACAAACGTTTTCCACCATAAAACTCTTACAAACATATCTTAAAAATTAAAGGAATTTTATCATTTATATTTCGTAGAAGTTCCCAGTCATTAAAATAAGGTCATTACAAATTAATTTTAAATAATACGACATTCACACCAATTGCACATATTATACGCAATAACTCTCGCCTTTATTGCGTTAAAGTTAGCCACAAGATTATACCACCCTTATAAACGAGAAATTATCTCTCACTAATGACAAGATTTCCTATCACGAGCTTATCTAGGGCACGGAGCTCAGTAATAGTGCCAATAATCTCTCAGTTCTATCAAATGAAGTATTTACGGAATTCCGAAAATATCCTGCTTTCTTTTTAGCCCGGATTAAAAATCTATTCGGGCCCCACATTTAGAAGGCCCCTCGAGGCCCTTCAATAACAAATTGCGATAAATCTAGCGTCGGAAGATAATAGCATAACTCCCTTCCAGCGTTAATTCGTCTTAAATTCCCCCTGCGGCACGCTATCTGAAATTATTACGGTTTACAGTTTTCGAAAATTGATACGGGGGATGTATGGGGGTGCACGGAATCAATAATTCTACACCGAGCGTTTCGTGCACCGGGATTAAGCTGCTTAGTTTGCTGGTGAATACATTTTATTGTTAACATTTTAAGCGTATAAGGGGATAGGTATTATATATATATATATATATATATATATATATATATATATATATAGATAGATAGATAGATATGTATATATATATATATATATATGTGTGTGTGTGTGTGTGTGTGTGTGTGCATACACACAAACGTACAAAAGAGCCAGGGATTCACGGGAAACAATAATTCAGCACCGAGCGTTTCGTGGTTAAGGATTAAGGCTCTGTTCACATAACAGTCCGTTAGCGTAAGTGTAAGAGCATTGAAATATATTTTCCCAATGACAAACCTCCAAAAGATTAGCAACGAAATTATTAAGGTCTATGATTGGTCTATTTCCGTCTCAGCGCCATTTTTCCTTTTACGCTTACGCTAACGGACTGTAATGTGAACAGGCCTTAAGTCGCGTAGTTTGCTGGCTAATACATTTTAAGCGTAAAATAGAATATAAATGCATATACATATGTATATGAATGTATATTCTATGTTAAAAACATATACATATGACGTAGACGCGACGATATTTTCCCTCTATAAAATAGTTTATTTTTCTCCTAGTTATAGACATACACATTATATATATATATATATATATATATATATATATATATATATATATATATATATATATATATATATATATATATATATATATATATATATGTATGTCGTGCGTCTTAACACGTAACTAAATATATTAGTTCATAGGTTTAATCCGAAGTACTTTCAGTCGATGGACATAAGAATAGAAGACACGGTTGAAGAAAAATCGTTTATTATTACTGTAAAACGCGACAGATCTGGTAAAACCCGTGTTAAGGTTGGTGTGTTTCAACCCTACTTCCCGTGGGAGCGCTTTGTTGTTGGAAAGAGGCAGTTAGAGTTGAACTGCAGACGAGAACCCATATGTCTCCTCGGAACGCCAACAGTTTAGCTGTAGAATATGGCTCTGTATGGCAAATAAATTTTTTTAAATTCCTTTATGTGTTTCCGCGTGGGATATGTCCCTTAAAAAGGATATAATAAAAGGTTGGGACAAAATATGAAAGTTTACTTTGAGTGGTCTCTTTTCTCGCATGAAAGAACTCCCATGCAAGGCATTTAAGCCGTTATAATTACCATCCAAACTTAGACCAGAGCTCCAACTCACTTCACACATCGCCATTTTTTCCCACTTTCCCTCTCGAAAGACATAGGTCTAATCGCTAAAAAGGAATCCCGCTCTCTGTCTTTGTTCTTGATCACACCGCTTAGAGAAAAGGACGCTAGGGTGAAATGCGAATGGATTATATGGCTATTGCGTGATGCCTATGAAATCATTAGAGTTTGATTAGTGCTGCCATCTATCGGCTTGTCTTCTAACTATTTCCATTTCTCCATGATTATCCTATATTTTAATTAATTTAACCTAACCTAAAATTTATATCATGACGCACACACAATTGTGTATGTGGGTGTGTACACATACACACACTATTTATGAATGTGTAACACGTTTCTATTTTAGCAACTGATTACTGTTTTCCCTTCATAACCTTATTTTCCTTTTTTTTCCAGGTAAGACGTGACTTTCTCCATATTCAAAGTGTTTAGGAAATGTCCGTAGAGTAAGTTTTTCTGCGATTTTTATCTCGCCTCTTTTCGATGTTTATGCTCCCGAGAAACGTGTCTGTAGATTTTTGTGTAAATAGAGCGGAGTTGAGTTCATATTTTATGTATTTTTCTCTTCGAGATCGGTTTTATTCCGAGCTCAACTAAATGTGACAGATTTATCTGTTTGATGCTGAGTTTGTATATGCTGTCTCTGGATTGAGAGAGAAGTTTTCACACTGAAATAAATAAGTTTATACACAGAAGTACATAAATATACATACATACATACACACACATATATATATATATATATGTATGTGTGTTTATGTGTTTGTATATGTATCTCTCTCTCTGTCTGTCTGTAATTTTATATATATATATATATATATATATATATATATATATATATATATATATATATATATATATATATATATATATATATATATATATATATATATATATATATATATATATATATATATATATATATTTATAGATATATATATATATAATGTACTCTTACATCACGTCCTTAAATTATAATCTGAAAGGAAAAACTAGCTCATACTTACATTGCTGGAGCTAGACTCAGCCTGAAAGGAATAAAAATTAAACTTTGAAGCAGTCGTGCCGAATAGTTTATTAGAACGATAGTACATCCGTCCATTCTAGAAGAACGGCTCGGAATCATATCATCTTTCAACATTAAACGCAAGAGGGCGAATAAAACATGTGGCTATTATTTGTAGGGTCAGTAGATTTAGGGGCTCGCTGACCCACTCCTGTGTCCGAATATATTCACGTGTAGAAATGCAAAGGCTTGCGATTCGTGGAAAGTTCTGTCGCTAAGGGATTTAAAGCGATAGATTAATATTACTGTCTATTGGATATAGGAAAGGGAATTTATATGCTAGAATGGAGGGCATAAAATTTAATATATTCGATATACAGGTGGTTATAATAAAAGTTCCACTTTATTTATATTTTAATATTTTAAAGTTCCACTTTAAAATGGCCATAAAAGGAAAACTACTGGACCAAATGTTGTCAAACTTGGACATAGTTTAAAAGAGGTCATGGGAATTTCTTTTCCACCCCCCCCCCCCCCGAAAAAAAAACAATCAAAAACTCACCACTAGGGGGGAGAATGGCGCTATATGCAATATTGTTAAACTAAATAAGGGTCTGATTCTAGCTTAACCTTTTGTTACATGAGTTTAACATTTTGCATACCGTTAAGAAACATTTACCTAACTAAAATTACAATTTAAGGTGTGAGCATTCCGTAAATCGTTTTCTTACAGATTGCTCATTTGAGAATTTTGAAGCCTGAATTCGGCCCTAAGACATGAAGATATCTGTTTAAAACGTTTTTAATCTTTTCTAAAGAGAAACTGTTTGTGGGGTTATGCAAAACCGCAATAGCTTGTAATTGGCTTATGGCAGGGAGAAGCAAATGATTTATGCAGACCTCAACCCCTGTGACTTCTGGTTATGGGGTTATCTCAAAAGCAATGTTTATGGTGATAATCTAAAGAATTTGGCGGAATTGAAAGATGCGATACACCGACATGTCCGTAACATTCCTCGTGATATGCTAAGAGCTACTGTTGAGTATGCAGTAATGCGATTTAACTTGCCTTCGGGTTTTTGGATTGGTTTGGAGCGCTACGGTGAACTTTTTGCCACACGAGGGCTAATTAGACCGGGACCTACAGTTTAAAGCCGATTCTAAACGGCTACAAACATCCATGCCAGCAGTGGGATTAGAACCCACAGGATCTGAACCGAATGCCAGCGCCTTAGCCATTCGGCCATTACCTGGCCATCTTGCTTTCGGAATATGGTGGACGCCACATTGAACCTGCTTTGTAACACGTTTTAGAAACGTTTAAACACATTTTAAACCTGTGTATTCATGTCTTATTTCGTTCAACAATATTGCATACAGCGCCATTTCCCCCCTGGTGGTGAGTTTTTGAACTATTTTTTTGGTGTATAAGAAATTCCCATGACCTCCTTTAAACTATTACCAAGTTTGATAACATTTGGTCCAGTAGTTTTTCTTTTATGACCATTTCAAAGTGGATCTTTAATTATAACCACCCTGTACACACACACATACACGCATATATATATACAGTAGACGCTCGTTAATTCGAACTCGGTTAATTCGAACTTTCGGTTAATTCGAACTAATCCAAAGGCCCCAAAAAACTTGTATTGGAGTTAATGTTCAAAATATCTCGTTAATTCGAACTAAGTTTTTATCAATTTCTATTAATTCGAACTAAAAATTTGACAAAAAAAATTTTCTTTCTCCTCAATTAACGGAGAAAATACACGCTGTATTTATTATTTTGTGTGTCAAAACAACCTGTATTTTTTTTCTATGTAAAGAGGCACATGCCCGCATTCCTAGACTATTGCATTTCCGCTAAACGTCAGTGGCTATTGTCCTTATCAGTGCTTAACGGACAAAGCGATTTTCCGTTATTTGTATCGATTTTCTTAGAATTTCAGAAAAACCAGTCTTTACTACAGATTCTAGGGAGCTGCGTCTGTTATGCTTGCAAGGCAGACAAGTTAATGTGATCTAGTTTTTTTTCCTCAGTTTGTGATGTGGAAGTGACAAATTCAGGATGTCTATGCGTGGAAAGTACAAAACCCTAATTTTGGAGACAAAGGTAGAAATTTTAAAGAGAGTAGAGAATGGCGAATGTAAAACAAAGTTAGCAGCTGACTATGGAATTAAAAAAAAATCTTGTCAACTTATTTGAAAAACAAGCAGTCAATTTTAGATTCATGGGAAATATCAAAATTTGCTAGAGGATTGAAACGCATGAGAAATGCATCCCAAGAATATCTAGAAAAAGCTCTACTGCTATGGTTCCACGATGTTAGATCTCGAAATTTTCCGATAAATGGACCCCTAGTGCTGACGAAGGCTGATGAATTGGCAAGTCGAATGGGTATTGAGGATTTAAATGCAAGTGATGAATTGGCAAGTGATGGATGGCTTTCTCGATTTAAGTCAAGGCACAATATTTCTTATTAAACTGTATGTGGCCAAAGCTCTGATGTAAACGAAGACGTATGCACTAATTTCGGTAGGAAAATGCCAGGGCTTTTCTCTACTTACCTGCCGAAATATATTTTTAATGCGACCATAATGGACAAAGCCATAATGTACTCTATTAAAACTCTGAAAGCATTTATTCAGATGTAACCTTCCTCTGAAAATGAATTGAAATGTTTACTTGAAATCGAGAAGTTGGTTGAACATTGTAGGCATCATAAACAAAACCAAACATCCACTTTACAGTTTTTCCCCAAAGTGTAATTCGTATTTTTAATTAAAGTTTACTTTCTACTGCATAACTTCTGCTTCATTTTATGATTTAGACAAGTCTGTATTGCTTTTTAATATGTTAATTTTAGATAACATAGTATAATATATTTTCCGGGGTCATACATACTAGGAGATTTTTCTTCTTCAGTGATACACTTTTAAAGTTATATATTTTCTCTTAACATCGGATAATTCGAACTTTTTTCCGAGAACCTTTGAGTTCGAATTAACGAGCGTCCACTGCATATATATTTATATATATATATATGCATGCTTGTATCCTTATACATTTTCCAGTATTTATATGTATATAACATTTTAAATCACAAAAGCCGCCGCTTGTTTGCGATACCTCTCCAAAGTAAGTATGCCTATGATCGTGTCTCGCCTGCTTCGATATTGACTCTCCCGTAAATTGTGTTTGCAGTACATCGGGTTCCGAGGGAGTGGGGGAGGAATTGATAATGGACGCGTTTGTCGCGGAGATATCGATGTTCCCTTTAAAATATTTTTTTTCGTCACATCTGAACTGCCTGCGAAAGATTTATCTGTGTGATCCTGACTGCTATTTGCTCTCTTTATTTAGAGACAACTTTTTGCTGTGTATATATTGTATGAATATAGACCGTAAAATCTCGAGTACAATACGTATTTTTTTTTGACATTTTAGTCCGCAAAAATGAGGGTGTGTATTATATTCGTGTACAAAAAGAAAACGCAGTTTTAAACATTGAATAAACGCCAAACGATAGATGAGCTGTATTCTAGTGAAAGTGATTCAGACTGATAATTTCGGACTACTGTTTGTTTTGAATTAAAAATTTAAGGTTTTTTTCTACCGAATTTGACGTTTCGTTTACTTTTATTACACGTTTTATGTATGTTTATAAATATTTGTGCAATTTTTAAATAAAATATTTAAAAATTATGGGTGTGTGTTATAGTCGAATTTTAATTTTTTTTCCTAAAATTTCGCGCAAAATCAATCATGCGTATTATACACAAGTGCGTATTATAGTCCAGATTTTGCTGTATATATATATATATACAGGGTTATCAGGAAAGAGTCATTCGATTACAACATTGAATATTTTCTGTAATTACAAACAAAAAATTATAATTAATATGTCATTGTAAAGGGAAAATGATAAATTTCCTTTCCACAGGTGTTCGATATGACTTCCTTTAGTCACCCGTATAATATCATTGCGATATGCCATTTCTTGCCAAACACACACGTTGTAATGGTTCACTATTAGCTTTTTGTAAAGCATCACAAACGCGTTGTTTAAGTTCGTGCACACTTGTAGGCAAAGGGGGTATGAACTCAAGATCTTTGACATATCCCCAAAAGAACAGGTCGCATGGGGTTAAGTCCGGTGACATAGGAGGGTAGTTATGTAGGACCTAATCATCGGCTGCACTGCGACCAATCGGCTACACAGCTACTCTTAGAGAATAGTGAACCCTTTGTGAATAGTGAAACATAACAACGTCTTTGGCAGGGAATGGCATATCGCAATGATATGATACCTGTGACTAAAGGAAGTCCTATCAAACACCTGTGAAAAAAAAATTTAACATTTTTACTCTACAATGACATATTCATTATAATTTTCTGTTTGTAATTATGGAAAATATTAAATGTTGTAATCGGTTGATTTTTTCCCGATAACCCTGTACATATATATATATATATATATATATATATATATATATATATATATATATATAAATCGTTTCGGATATTTTTATAGACGAAATACTGTAGAACAAAATATTGAAATGAAATCTAATAGAAAATACTAAAGAATATAGTACAGTTAATATAATACAGTTTGAAGACATTTCTTTTACTGTAGGTTAATATTTTTTTGGATTATGTCCAATCGTCTGCCGCCTTAGAAAGAAAAAAAAATATTATTTGACAATTTATTTCGTTATTAAGCACCTGACAATAAATTAATTTAAAGGATCACAAAAAGAAAAGAAACGTGATCAGCATTTAATAAATTAAATTCTAAAAATTGAAATAAATTAAATTCTAAAGATTCGAAAAAAATTTCATTTTAAAGGAATTTTTAGGATATTTCTCGTGATATAATTTTTATAACCCTCCGATTATTATTTTAAATGCAAACATTACAGAATGTTTCAAAACAGCTGTAAAATTTAATTTTAAAAATCTAAGAAGAATTTTTCAAATCCCTCTCTCAGGGCGCCCCTACACTATAGGAAGAATCGCCATGCAAAATGTCTACCATTTTGGTCCAGCGGTTTGATGTGTGCGTTGTCTGTCAGTCAGTCAGTCAGTTACGGAACTGCTATATATATACATATATATATATGAGGCGGTGAAAGGCAAAGTGGTGTAAGTCACATTTTCAACTTTTTGTATTTGAGGGCAAAAATATAATCTCCATGTTCAATTTATAATGGAATCGCAAATAATTATTATTTGAAATATTATAATAATTATTATGAATTATAATTTGTTCAATTTATTGAGGATTTTTTTGTAGTTTTTGCAGTAAAACGCTTATGTTTTTTGGACATATGTGTGTCCAGTTTTTTGGACACACACATACACACACACACACACATGCACACATATGTTTCACCGCCTCACATATGTGTGCATGTGTGTGTGTGTGTGTATGTGTGTGTTTATTTATATAAATATATATGTGTAACTACACGTGCAAACTGGTTAATCGAAGAATGAATATAGGGTGAAGGACGAATCGAGGAAGAAGAGTTGATGCATGATTATTCACAAACGATGGAGCAAACTAGTAATCAGAAGATTCATGCGTGATACCTTGCAAACGTATTGCAGGGGCAGTCGCGAAGCTGTGAAATAACACACAGCGATGATTCAGTCGTGGATCCATAAAATTTGTTTTCTTCGGTTTCGGCATCATGGTTTCGGAAATATTTAATCGCACAGAATCAATCACATGGCCTATATCCGTGAGATGTAGCTTATGTACAGGTATGTGTCTGAAGCAGTCGCGTTGAGTGACGAGAAAGTAGGGACTTGAAAATATGCATATTATTGGTATAGGAAGTTCACAGGGTCAAGTGATTGGGACTTTAAGTATCGATTGCGGGGCTGGAATTTCTGGTACCTGGAAAAGATTCAGCGGCACTTGCATTAAGGGCAGTTATAAACTATCAATTATATTATTCATAGATCGGATTTTAGAATAGTGGTTGGGAACACAGAATTTAGCTTACGCGATACATACAATTTAGGAGGACATATTTTTTCGTTACTTACTTACACACACACACACACACACACATATATATATATATATATATATATATATATATATATATATATATATATATATATATATATATATATATATGTATGTATATATCTATATATATAAAAGAGCTTGTCCGTTTGTTTGTCCGCTATAGAATCATAGACTGTTTCACCCACCGGGACAATATTCGGCACAGTTTATGTTTAGGACCCGAGAAACTTAAATCAGGAAAAACGAAATTTGGGGCTCAATCAGTTTTTTTTTAAATTAATTTTTTAATGATTTTTGTGTCCCTAAGCGCACCTCTTAAATATGTATACAGCCCCTTCACCACAACCAGTGAAATTCGATACGCGGGGGAAAAGAGGTTTGTTTCGAGGGGTGATTTGGGGGTGGTTTAGGAGTTGGTCTGGGGGTGACGAGGAGGGAGGGCGAAGTGTTTATTTTATTGAGTCGTGAGTCTAAAAAGGTTGAGAACCGCTGCTTTAGACAATTTTAGACAATGGCGTTCAAACTAATAAAACTTAATAAAATTTGAAAAAAAAAGGAAGAAAAAAAAAAGTTTGTCCCATGGCCAGTTTTTTGGAAGCCTTCTGTTGATCTAAATATATTAATTGTTTGAGGATCATAAAATGGGAAGAAGTTTAAGAGTTCTACAGGTATTTTCCCCCTAAGTTCGCGAAACAGAGTTAACATACCACATGTATTTGAATTACTTATTCCGTGAAATCATAAGATAAATCTTTTAGAGTTTTGGGGCTTTTTAATCAGTGGGAGGAAAAGCTTTTTAAAAAGAGAAACATAACGACACATAACTTTCATTCCGAACTATTATTCCATTAGTTATATTAAGGCATAAGAAAATTAATAAATTATTTTTAAAGAATGATTGCACGGGTAGATATACAGATATAAAATTTTTCGTGCTTTCCATCAAAAAAATACTGGATATATCATTTCAGTAGAAACGCGCTATGCGCATTCTGTCTGGCCAGATATATATGAAGAGCGGGGGGTGCAGTCCAGTATATTTTTGATGGAATGCATGAAAAATTTTCTATCTATATATCTACCCGGGCAACGCCGGGCAATAATGCTAGTATATATATATATATATATATATATATATATATATATATACAGGGTTTGTATAAAAAGTATCGGGAAAAGTTTCGGAAAAATAAATTTATTTGCGATATTGCTACAATTCCACAAAAGTCTTCAAAATACATCCCTTGAGCGTCGACACACTTTTGCCAACGGCTTTTCCACGAGTAGAAGGCTCCCTCATAGGCGAATTCCGGAACGTTCTTAAGCGTACGCATGCAAGCTTCTTTGTGACACTTAGGGTCCCGTGATCATTTCCTTTGAGGGAGGATTTCATTTATGGAATAGGAAATAGTCTGCTGGTACCAAGTCGGGACTGTAAAGGGGTTGAGGGAATCGTCACGATGCCATTTATCTTCAGGTACTCGGTGACCTTGGAGCAGGTGTCGCTGGGTGCATTGCGTCGTCCGTCAAGACCTTCGGGACGAGTTTAGTGCACATCTTTCGCATCGCCAAATTTTCAGTGATAAATGTCATCTTATCGATACCAATTTTATCTGTGACCATGCGCACACTTAACCGACAGTCTGAATTCAGCACTTCACGCACTCGTTGCACATTGTCGTCGGTTCTTCATGTCGACGGCCGTCCAGCACGGGGCTCGTCCTCCAGACTCTCTTGGCCATCTTTGAAGATCTTGTGCCACTTAAAACCGGCAGTTTGGGACATGCTTGAACACTTGGCGAATCATGTCCAACGTATCCGTGTCCAATTTCCCCAGTCCAACGCAAAATTTGATGGCATACCGCTTTTCAATCGTTCTCTGCATTTTGCGTTTGCACCGAGTCACTCGACAGGTAGCCTGAACGAACGCTCGCAGGCGACTGGCGCTTGGTCGTCTTGTAGATCACATCCTCCACTACCGAGCATTCACAGTACGAGCGCGCTCCGACGTACAGTCACGTCAGGGAAAAATTGTTCCCGCTACTTTTTATACAAACCCTGTATGTATATATATATATATATATATATATATATATATATATATATATATATATATATATATATATATATATATATATATGTGTGTGTGTGTGTGTGTGTGTGTGCATGCATAGGCGTAGCGTCAGGGGCGGCACGGAGGCATGTGCCTCCCAACTTAATTTGAAACGAATTAAAACGTTAATAGAAGTTCGGTTAAAATCGCTAAATTGTAGAAAACTTTTATGAAAGTTGGTTTTTCCCCTCTTTTTTCAAACTGTGAAACTGAAGATTCCGATTATGTATTTAGCCTTAACATAGTTTTTAACAGTGATAACAAACAAAATCATATCAAAAATTCGATGTTCATAACAAAAATTCGATGCTATATTTTTTTTCATTTTATTTATATTGTATTTATTTTTCTCATTGTATAACTTTTGAATACTACTCAAACATCAATTCTATTGTTATTCAATTAAAACTAACTAAATTCAATTCGTGCCCCCCCCCCCCAAAAAAAAAAAGAAGCACGCTACGCCTGTGTGTGTGTGTATGTATACAGGGTTCGCACCTATACCCGTAACACCCCTCCCCCTTAACTTCTAAACGGTCACAGCTTAGGCCATAAACTTGCTGTCTAGGTATAGAAAAAAGTCTATGCGCTACTCGAGAAAACAGCTGACAACGTCATCTATCGGTAAATTTTGGAATCAGCGTTTTAATCTCAAAAACGGTACGAGATACGGGAAAACAGTCAATTACAATGTTGTTCTTCATCATGGATTTAGTAAGAAAAGACACCTTGTGCACATTAATACTCTATACAGAATGTAAAAAATGATTATTTCTTTGTCGTAATTTTCAACACTATGGCGTCGTGAAACACGAGCGAAGCTCGAAAAGAACAGAGAATCCAGTCCAGAGTGCAAATGTGTATAGCGATTAAAGGAGAGCATTTTCAGCAACATAAATAAATGATGCTGAAGATAGTAAAGTGTCTCAGTTTCTTTCTTCCACTCTTTATGGCATGACAGTTTTCGAAATCGAGAAGAAACAAATATTCATTTTCTACATTATGTTTTAAGTATTGATGTGCGCAAGGTTTATTTTCTTAAGAAATAGAGGATGTTGAACAACTTTTTAATTAACTTTTTTCCCGTATCTCGTACCGTTTTAGAGATTAAAGCGCTCATTCCAAAATTTGCCGATACATGGCGTTTCAATTTGTCTCATCGAATAGCGCATAAAGTGTTTAATATACATAGACTTTATGGCCAAGTCACCATTTAGAAGTTAAAGGGGGGTGTAACACGGATGTAGGTACGAACCTTATATATATATATATATATATATATATATATATATATATATATATATATATATATATATATATATATATATTGATGTGAAGGATCCACAATTTGGACATTTTGACTCCTTAACATCATAGCCATTTTGTTTTTCCGTCAACACGTTTACGGGTCATAAAACGGCCATATTGGAAAAAGGGGGTCTGGCATGCTCCTGCTCCAATTTCCAAGAAATATCGCACCCCCGGAATTCCTTAGGATGTGAGGAAGAAATTCCAGGAAAGACTCAAGGGACAGCCAATTTTCCCGGAAATAAAAGTACCACGTGGGTCAACCGTGGGGATGTCGGGTCATCCCGCCCACGAATAAAATACTCGAAACGGCAATAAATTTACGTGAGAAACCGACCTGCGGAGAGGTCAAAACCAAAAGGGGGAAAATGAACCCCGAGTTTTTGAGAGAAGAAACGAGAGGAACGGAGACAGAGGGTCAAAGATTGTGTAGAGAACTGTGAGAAAAGACGGGTGACTGATGCGCAATGAAGAGGAGAGGAGAGAGACGCCCCCACTAAGCGAGATATCTTTTCCAACCGCGAACGACTCACCTGCTGCCTCCATTGAAGGGCCCCATCATCTTAGTCCCATACCTGCGGCCTCCACCTGTAGAATTACCCCAACGACTCCATGACATGCCCTGCTGCCTCATCAAAGGTCCCCATGTTGGTCATTTCTCCCCTTTCAAATAGTGCTGGTTTATTTGCATCTTTGATAAACTGAATTTATTGCGATCGACCCGTAATATTTCTCCCGCTGGAAGCGGATACAACATGGCGGGTACAACATGGCCTAATTCTGATACAAACGATAAATATTATTCAAGATTTTCATTTATAGTGTGTAAACCACATTTATAGTGTTTTTGTATAATATTGTATAATAAATGTTATTATTCTATTTTTAAACGTATCATTACCGTTGGAGTTCACCTCCCAATTTGACACAACGCAGTGGGGTATCTCTGGTACCTCTCATAACATATATATATATATATATATATATATATATATAACATTCTGAATATTTAAAGTGTTTGCGAAATGTCTCGCTAGTAAGTTTTTCTATGATTATTTTATCTCGTCTTTTTGTATATATATGCTCCCGAGAAACGTGTTTCCAGAGCCTCGGGTTTGATTTTGAAAATATATTCTGAGTTGAATTCATATTTTATGCAAATTTCTCTTTGAAATCGATTTTGTTGTGCGCTGAAACGAATTTGAAGAAAATATCTGTATGATGCCGAGAGTATATAATCTATTTAGAGAGATGTTTTGATTCATAAATATATGAGAAGTTTATATATATATATATATATATATATATATATATATATATATATATATATATCAGAGTGTGTGGTATGTGTGTGCATATACATTTATATGCTGGATGGCCAGAATTTAACACCCCTACTCTGGCCTCCCTTTATATCGAAAATTTATAGTACCAGAAACGCCAATAGGTGGCGCTGGATAAAAGAAAATGTGAAAAAAAGACAATAATAATAATAATAATAATAATAATAATAATAATAAAAATAATAATAATAATAATAATATTAAAAACTTGAATGCGAAATGAAATTTTTCCTTTTTAATTTCTGTTATCCTTCAGGAAAAAGAGAAAATTAAAAAAAAAAGTACCATAACTTAAACTGCCATTGTAACTTCAATTTCGCACTGAAAGCACAAAAATATGGATAAACCCATGGTTTGCAGCCATGTTTTGGGTATAAAAGAGGATAAAAACTGGGAATGTCATCTGGGCATTCCCAGGTATTGTGACAGTTTAATGTAATCGATTTTCGTTTATTTATTTCATCAATGATCATTTTTAATAGATTTTATCATTTTTAATACATCATTATTGAATACATGTTGCAACTAATGAGTTATACATTTTGTGAACTCTAGCATTTTTCTTAACGGTTTGGATATAGCGAACCACCGGATAAAGCAAACAAAACCTTTGGTCCCTTGAAGTACGTTACAACGGTGTTCGACTGCATATTAAAAATCTATTTTATAACATGTATTATATTCATCAAAGCGACTTATTCAGTACGGCTTTTAGAATGTCACATTCAATATATTAAGTTTATTTTCATTTACACCTACTGGTCGTAAATCACCCATGATAATAAATCAGTCCAAAGTACACGGAGAGAATGACAAATAAATCCGGTGTCAGAAAGAGTGGAAACAAAAATACACCTACCCACAGCGGGTCCGTAGTAGGATTAGACCACATTTGGAAAAAAAAATCGACTTCTGCAAGTTTACCTAATGACTGTTGAGCTCTTATGATATACCTTTTCTGCCCTCGAAAAGGAATCCGAAAGAGATTAGAAGAAATAATAGAGCGAAGGAAAATAATTATGGAGAATAAAATTGGGTTGCTTGGTTCTCTTACTCATTCGGTCAGTTCTGCAATCAATTATGTTTCTTATACAATGTTATCTTTGATGTCCAGAAGTAGCTTTTATGTATGTTTGGGGATAATTGGATTTCGATGAAATATAACTTTTTCTATCTATATATCTATCTATCTATCTATTTATATATATATATATGTGTGTGTGTGTGTGTGTGTGTGTGTGTGTGTGTGTGTGTGTGTATTATAGATTAAATTCTTAAATATCAACCTTCGAAGTCTTTCTTGAAGCATGCCTCGATGTTTTACTTGAGATGAATACTTGAACTTGATACATTTACTTAAATAATTCTTCGTGAACATAAACATATATATATATATATAATCATAAGGTATATAACTCTATAGGATGTATTACATTCGTTAAAACTATGAATTCAATTTCTGTCTGGGAAAGTAACGTTCAGTATACCTTGTCTATTTTCATTTATAACTATCCAAGATAAATCTCTCGTGACAGTCCGTAGCAGACGCGGAGAATAACAACCAAGTCCCATGTCAGAAAGAGTGAAAACAAAAATACACCTACCCACAGTGGGTGACTATTAGTATGAGACCGCCTTTACCACGAAACTACTTCTGCAAGATTCACTACTGACTGTGCAATATGTAGCTCTCTTGACGTGGAATAGGACTCGGGGAGAGAGATGAGGATAAATAATGGAGCGAAGGCAAGATAAATATCTAGAAGAAACTGGGCTGTTTGGTTCTCTTACTTATTCGGTTAGTTCAATCAATTATGCAAACAAATATGTTTTTATACAATGTTATCTTTGGTATCCAGAAGTATTTTGTTTGGCATTATTGTATTTCGTATAAATATATCGGGTGTGTGTACGTATGAATATGTGTGTGTATATATGTGTATGTATTGTAAAGAGTTCGCCGAATGGTAGCGCGTAAAAGACGACGATACAATCAAGTAATATTAAATGAAATGATTTATTTACAGTGAGATGAATTCGATGCAATATTAATTACAACACTGTAGATTATACACTCTAAATAACGTGCAGGGAACAAATTCAGCTGAAGAACACCAGTCTGGGTTGTAAGTCGAGATGCAATCAGAGTCTAAAACACAAGAATTCTAATGAACAGATCCGTTCGGGATCTAAAATAAGTAAGCTATCTTTAATAGCTATAACAGTTCCTTCTGGGAACAAGTCGACAGGGAGTCGACAAAATCTTTTCCTATCACAAGGACTTAAAATATCATTTCAACAATTAGCTTCGTCTGGGAGCGATCGACAGGATGTTGAAAAAACGTTGCCTATCAAAAGGACTTAGATTCTCGTAATCACGGCTGCATGCCGGACTAGCTGAATTCTAGATTCAGGTCTAGACGCTGACTCACATTTTTTTAGTTCGTAGCGACGCAACTCATAATTCTAGCGCTGCGATCGCTCGATATTTAAAAGCGTTTTAGTTGGTGCCTTTAGAGTGACATCACTTTTCGGAGGCTCGATTGGTGAAACACTTCCTTCGTCAGCACATCAAGTGATTGCTTTAAGTCGATTAATCTTCCCCGATCATCTTCGATCAAGGGGTTGACAGAAACTAATGTCTTTTCAACTTTATGTCAAAACTCAGACACGCTGTTTCCTCGCCTCCAGGTTTGTATTATCTGGGGCGCTTTCTTCTGCCGCTCTGTTGTCTGCTGCGTTGCCTCGGGATTCTATGGTTGCCTTCTGCGGCCGATGAAGCAGTTGGCTGTACGCGTGCATTTCTTACGATGTGGCTGTCTTCTCGACGACTGGTCTGTCGAGGGCGTCCTGAGCCTGGTCTTCGTGTACATGACATCTCTCGGGTCCACTGGTCCCAACACCTCCTCACAACACAATCAGAGCGGCCTAATTGACGAGCTACTCGCCTAGCTGACCACCCAGCTTCCATCATCCCGACGATTCTCCCACTCTCAAACTGCGACAACTGCTTATATTGTCTTCGAACACGGCGTAATGGCATGTCTATCTCAGCTCTTCCTTTGTAAATGATTCGGCACACTCAAACAAGCTTTGGTTACCTGTTTTATACTCCACAGAGTACGATGTTCAACGCCCTCTACCGGCTATACGTAATGCGCAATCACGCTGCATTTCTAATCATTTGCATATCTCCCCGACATGTACCTTCATTGCAAGTTTCGTTATGATCCCGCAATTATTTCTTGGTGCGCTAATTTTTTTGTCCATGAGTGTATATATATTCATATATGTTCATATATTTATATTTGTATAAATATATATATATATATATATATATATATATATATATATTTGTATTTATATATATGAAAACTATTAAGGGGTCAACGGACCCTTAACCTTGTACTTTTTAAAATATTCAATATTTTACTCTACATACAAAAGGAGATTAATTAATATTATTTTTAGTACATTTAGTACACTTCGAATTCACAACTAAGTATTTTGTAAGAATAAGACCGGTTTTTCAAAAAATTCTTCAAAAATTATAGAATTTTTCAAAATGTTTCATGTGCATTTATTTCGTTCTGATATCTTCTAAATTTATCAAAATTGTTTATTGAAGTTTTAGTCACAAAACTGTGTATAATTCTTTAAAATCACGAATATTTTCCAAATTTGTAGACCATAAAATAAAGTGAAAACATGCAAAAATATAAAAAAATAACAAGAAGAACAGAAAAAAAATATTTAAAAATTTAGATAAATACAAAAAAAAATTAAATACACAATTATATTTATACATATATGATAAACTCATAATAAATAATTTAAAGTTTTTAAATGATATGGAATTCGCATTGAGCATTTTGAAAAATTTTAGTATTTTTGAAAAGCAGGAATTATTCTGCCAAAAAATCCCTATTTTGAATTCTAGGAATCTTCAATGTAGGAGAAAAGAAAATTAATTATTCTCATATTGTATATAGCGCTAAAATTTGAAAATTAAAAAATTCGAGGTTGCAGGCCTCCTGTCCCATTAAATATAATATTATGTACATTAATACATGTACATCTATACATATATATTCATACACACATATACCTAAATAAAAAATCTAAATTCATTAATTGTATTACTTTGTAATGAGTATTACATTAATTGAAATATGAATTCAATTTCTTTCTTCGAAAGCAACACGTAGTACAACTCGTCTACATTCATTTACACCTCCTGTTCATAAATCACTCACTACAATAAGTCAGTCCACCAAACACGTAGAAATTGACAGATAAGTCCCGCGTCAGAAAGAGTGGGCGTCCAAATACATCCACCCACTTTGTGTCCCTAAGTATTAGACCGCCTTTGGCACAAAACTACTTCTGCAACTAATGATTGCTAAGCTCTTATGATGTTGCTTTTTTTCCCTCGGAATAGGACTCGGATAGAGATTAGAAGAAATAACAGAGTGAAGGAAAATAACTATCGAGAAGAAAGTGTGTTGTTAGGTCCTCGGACTTTTTCAGTTAATTCAAGGAGTCAATTATGTTTCTTACAGAACGTTATCCAAGAAAGAGTCTCTTTTGGTATTGGCGAATATTGTATTTCGAAGCTATATTTATGCCCATTAAAATTGCAACACCAGAGAGGAAAGCAAATAACAAAACTTTACTTATTGTACATATACAGCATAGTAGGAAGAAAACATGAGTAAATGTATAGGCAATTTGGGTGTATAGAGGATACGAAATTAGTATACACAGCTGCTGCTTCTGGCAGCTAAAACGTCTCTATACGAACTAGGCTGACAGATACGGGCAAGTCGTGCCATGCTGCTTCAGGTCTATGCCACACTTCATCAATCGTAGTGGCTGGAGAGCGGTGCCGGCCCAGTTTCTCAGCAACCCATGGCCAGATGTTTTCAATGGGTAAGATATCTGGAGAACGTGCTGGCCAGGGCAACAGTCGAACACCCTCTGTTCCGAGGTAGGTCAGGACACGACGGGCAACATGCGGTCTTCCGTTATCTTGTTAAAAGATGACGTCACCGAGGCCTCGAAGATAGAACACAGCGACCGACCTTAAGATTAGAGAAATGTAACGCTGGCTGTTCAGATTACATACGACGAGAACAAGAGGTGTTCGTGTTGTGTATACAAGGGCTGCTCATACCATCACACCAGGTGCAGGGCCCGTATGACGATATGCAAGCAGGCCTCGTGCGTTTTCCTCGGTGCTTCCAGACACGGATACATCCGTCATGATGCTGCACGCAGAACCGGGACTCCACTTCCATAATCAACGGCAGAAATGTATTTTATCTCTGACATACAAAGTATCAGAATAACATAATCCATCTTCAACAATCATTGTCTCCATACATTACTAGCGAACAGGCCTTGGAGAAGACAAAAAAAAGCAATTTTGATGTTTCAAAAACATCAGTCATATAGATTAAAATCGTGTATACAGACACACACACGTGTATATATATATATATATATATATATATATATATATATATATATGCATACATACACACACACACACATATATATATATATATATATATATATATACCTTTTATTTCTGAGATGCAAAGTATTCGAGAACGTAATCCATCTTGCACCCCCTCTATCCCGTAAAGAAAAGAACTTCTTTGCTTCCACCACAGCTGGCGAATAGAGCTCGCAAGAAGAAAAGAAAAAAAAACTGCAATTTTCAACTTTGAAACAACATCGATCACGGAGATTAAAAACTGGTAAAAGTGCGGAGGAAGTAAAGAAGAAACAGTTTTTTTTAACTTCAAGTAACCCATTTTCGAAGTTTAAAAACCTGTCAAGACTAATATTTAAAAACTGATTTGAATAAAAACAACGCATAATAACCATCATTAGTTTCATCTTTGGTTTTGAACACTGTGTCAGAAATGAGGTGTTTAGTTTAACGTCTCAATAATTGATATATATATATATATATATATATATATATATATATATACAGGGTGATTTTTTTCAACTCATATTACTGAGAGCCATCTGTAGCGTGATCTATCACCCGGAATTCCACCAAAATTGATAGAGGGACTAATGATAACATGGAAAGAGTTTCCGTGAGAAAAAAAAATAGTTCCAAAAGTCGCCGATAGGGGAAGATATGTTACTTTTGTTCTCGGCGCACCGAAGAATTTGCATAGAAAGCAAGTAAAACATCAAAATGCAAATTCATGACTACATAGTCGACACCAGCGCCAGTATTTTGTGCTATAAAGATAGGTGTGGAATCTGTTGCGCCTTCGCTTTACAGAAAGAAGGGTCATCAGTTGCTTTTTTCCACTGGCATGGCCTCCTAGCTTCCCGGACCTAACCCATGTGACATCTTTCTGTGGGGTTATTTAAAGTCTAAGTTGTATCTTGGTGGAGTCTCGAACTTGACGGCACTAAAGGGCAACATATCCCGAACTTAGATGAACATTCCTGGTGACATGTTACGCTTGGCCGTCGAGAACGTAGTGTTCAGGATGTAACGTGTCGTCCACCAGGACTGTGGTCACATTGAAGGAGGGAGAAGTGAATTTCCTGCATAAAGTTCTGTTGCAGGGAAATTTCTGTGTTATTGATTTGTATGCTTAGAACGTTTTTGTTATTCATCCCTTATCTTTATAGCCCGAAATACTGGCGCTGCTGTGGACTACATGGTCGTGAATTAGTATTTTGATGTTTTACATGCCTTTTATGCAAATTCTCGGGTGCGCCGACAACAAAATTGCCATATCTTCCCCTATCGGTGACGTTTGGAACTAATTTGGTTTTTTTACCGAAACTCTTGTCGTCCTTAGCTCCTCTATCAATTTTGGTGGCATTCTGGCTGATAGATAGCGCCACAGATGGCTCAGAGTAGTGTCAGTTTTTTTAAAAAAATTATCCTGTATGTGTGTGTATGTATATATACACAAGGTAAGATCAAAATATTACCAGGATTAATTTTTAAGGATTAATTTTTAAAAAATACAACACTTACATATAGTTATAGGTCAAATTTTTCAAAATGCTGGCGTTTCCTATTTGCACATTTATTCCATCGGCTGTATATTTGTAAAAGTGCAGTTTCTAATGAACTTTTTTTATTTGAGATGTCATTAACAGCAATCGTCGCATTAGCTTTGACTTCTTCTGTACCCAAAGAGCGGTTCCCTTTCAAGACATTTTTAAGGTTCGTAAAAAAAAAATGACATGGTGCAAGATCGGGGGTGAGTATGGAGGTTGTCTCAAGATAGTTACAGGATGTTTAGATAGATATTCAGTCACAATGGCAGATCGATGTCCTATGGCATAATCATGGAGCAAGTTCCAGCCTTTTTAAATCCATAAGTAAGGTCTCTTCCTTTTCATGGCCTCAGTGAGAAGCCCTAATGCATTTCCAGATTTACGGTACGCCTGTCAGTTGAAAACGTAGACTGAATGACACCTGTGTGATCAAAAAACAATTCCAGCATGACCCTACCTTTGGACTTGTCTATCCGAATTTTTATCTTCCTGGGCGAGTTTGATGACTTCCATTCTGAGGATTGGCGTTTTGTTAAAGGGTCATACAAATAACACCACCTGTCTTTCACCACCTGTCGCTATTGTTTATAAAAAATTCGGATCATTATCACTCAATTTCAATTAGGTTTTTCCAAATTTAAACTCTTGTTTCCGACGTTTCTTGAGTTAAAAACTATGGAAGATAAAACTTGCGTAAACTTTACATTTCTAATTTATCTATATATAAAAAACAGTTCCGTAACAGACTGAGTGACTTACAGACAATGCACAGACGAAACCGCTGGATCTAAAGGGTTGAAATTTCGCATGGCGATTCTTCTTATATTGTAGGGGTGCACAAAGAGAGATTTTTAAAAAATTCTTCTTAGATTTCTTAAATTACATTTTTAAGAGGTTTTTGTAATATTCTTTAAAGTTTGCATTTAAAAGAATAATCTGAGGGTTATAAAATTTAAATCACGAGAAAGATCCTAAAAATCCTTTAAAATGAAATCTTTTTCGAATCTTTACCTCCATTTTCTGATTTTTCGTGAATTTTTAAAGATTCATTTTTAGAATTTAATTTATTAAATTTTGATCACGTGGTTTCTTTTCTTTTTGTGATACTTTAAATTATTTTTGCATCGCGTGCATAACAAAGAAATAAATTAACAAATTTTTTTCTATCTTAAGCAGCAGACGATTGGATATTATCCCAAAAAAATATTATAATACAGTAAAAGAAATGTTCCTCAAACTGTATTATATTCTTTAGTATGTTCTATTAGATTTAATTTCAGTATTTTCTTCTACATTATTTTGTCTATAAAAATATCCATTACAATTTTTTATAAATATATATATTTTTTTACATCATTTGCATACATTGACCGTTGTATTTAATTTGAATGTACTCCGTAGCGAAGCACGGGTATTCAACTAGTCTATTATAATGGACTGTCCGCTACCATAAGAAATTCCTCCCTTGTGGGTGTGACGATATGGACAGTTACTCCCAGATAGTTGAGCATAGAATAATTCAGAAATACGGAGTTTAGGTTTTAAAACGAAACAGTATTTATTTACACTTTATACAATCTCGAATGAACGAGCAAAGATTCTGCTCGAAGGCACAGGGGAGTTAAGAATTATCCCCTGAACAGTCGGAGTCACACCGACTACATCAGGGGTGTCAAACTCAAAGGCTAACTTGGGCCAAACAAACAAGGTTTAACTATAGGTGGGCCGCCAAAAAAATCAATATTAATACAAACGTATTTTTATTTACCTAATTACAATATATTCAACATAAATATACGCATTTTCTTTAATAATAGCAAAAAAAGAGTATAATTAAGAAAACATTTAGCGAATTCTTCGTATCTTATTATAATTCTGCGTCGGTATTTTAATATATATTGTGTGCCAATATATTGGCCGGGCCGCAAAAATGTTCGTCGCGGGCCGCGAGTTTGACACCCCTGGACTACATGATACGGCGTTAAGCCCGGGATTCAAATAACGATCCAAAGTTCCCAAAAAAGCGATGTATGGCCTAAATCAACAGGTGTCTATCACCTTTCGAGAGTAGATCAACTCTATCTCTGCCTCTCTCGCTCTGTGTAACCGCTGGCGCTAGAAACTGCAAAGGAGACTTCCGGTCCGTCACCATCAAGTCTGGCGGTGCTAAATTTATCCCTCTTGAACAGTAAATTGTCCACTGTCGTTGAAAAGGGGGTTAACGTAACGGAATTCCGTGCTTGAAGACTGTCCGGTGGAGAATGTCCGTTGAAAATTTTCCTATACTTCACATGAGCAATATCTTCAATAGATAATCGTCGGTCATTTCAAATAATCAATACAAGCATTTGCTTCAGTTAGCAAAGTCGCCAGTCAGCCTGATCTTGCATCATGATCCAGTGAAGCGTATCCAGCTTTAAATTCCTTAAACCATTCAAAAGTAATTCCTCTTGTTAATTCTTTGTTATAGGAAGCTTTATTTATTAGTTCTTTAGTCTCTGATGCATTATATCCTAATAAAAAATATAATGTTATGGATGATCTCTGTTCAAACTGAGAAATTTTCAAAGTCAGCAGTTTAAAGTTCACTTGCTGGTGTAAATCCATCGGTTTTGGGTTACGGGAATGCGCATCAAGAACGCCTCCTAGCGGCAGATATTAATGCTATTATCAGGCTTCATAAAATATTATGTTGATTTTACAGTTTATTTCCCATTTTATTATTTTTAGTTAATTAATGGAACTTTTTGTTCCCACATTGTATATATATACGTGTGTGTATATGTATATGTGTAAATGTATATATGTATCTATATCTATCTATCTATCTATCTATATCTCTCTCTCTCTCTCTCTCTCTCTCTATATATATATATATATATATATATATATATATATATATATATATTTATATATATATATGTATGTATGTGTGTATGTATGTATGTATTATCATAAACTGGGCAATTCGACTTCCCTGCCCAGTCTCTTCGGATAGCATGCCAAACTATGGCTATGAGCGCTCTCTCCTGTGCACCAAAGGCACTGTGAGGTTTCCTACGAA
Organism: Dolomedes plantarius; assembly: GCA_907164885.2. Taxonomy (NCBI): domain Eukaryota; kingdom Metazoa; phylum Arthropoda; class Arachnida; order Araneae; family Dolomedidae; genus Dolomedes; species Dolomedes plantarius. The sequence continues at coordinate 136,682,281 of OU015490.1, read as the reverse complement.
CACTCACAAAATCATTTTCCTGTTTAAACCATTGAAAAGAGGTTTTCTTAAAACCTAACCTCGTTAGATTTAGCCCAAAATCACCTCAAACTTTCTTTGTTTTACCAAAAACAAATTCTCTTGTGATTTCTAAAAATCACTAAAAATAAAAAGGGACTTTAAACCGTTTTAATCCCTAAACAATACCTTTGGGAATACTCCGAATCACTTGTACAAAAAACTATCAACTAAAGTCTTTCAGGACTATAACATTTACCCGATCCCTATCAGAATTTCACGCTAGTTCTTCACGAACTATTTTCACTAAACCTTCACTGGTTTAACTTTCGGACTTTTCAAGGAAGCGCTGAAATTATCTACCTAAATCCCCTGAATTATTAGACTAATTCCAACCAGCCAACCCCACAATTTACTGCCCCTCGACAATTTTCGCGCAGACCTCTTCGGAAGATTTCAAATGAGCTTACCTCCCCTGCCGTC
>OU015490.1:136641801-136676801 GCA_907164885.2 Dolomedes plantarius | reverse complement strand
TAGATCAACACCTGTGTAAAGAGTGTAATAGATCAACACCTGTGTAAAAAGTTTCCGACTAAAATTTAATAAAACTGTATTTTAATTTAGTAGACTGACTCTGAACATTTTTAGCTACCCGGAGTCTGAAGATATCACAGTCTACTAATAATTGGTGGCAGCGGTGGGATTGTCCCATTAATTAAAAATTGGCAATCCACCCCTTCGAATTAGGAAATTAGAGTAGGAAGCCCATCTAGGACTTTTTGTGCGGACGTCCCGTCCCAAGTGTGTGCATCACAGATACCAGTATATAGCAGCGAGCAGCCTACCAACAGTGGATTTGTGCAGCGATCAAGTATTGGGGCTGCATATTAAATAAGGAAATCCCCCAAGAACCAGCCTGGAAAGACTGCCTAGCTTCAATGAGAGCCTACAATCTAGTCTTCAAAATTAGACGAGGTAAGCCTGTTTTCTCATTAGAGGCAAAAGTAATTGATTGATTAATTAAAAGTAAATTAATTGATTAGAATCTGTGTAAATGTTAACATGTGTAAATTAATGTTCATGGGAAATAACTATTGAATTGAAATAAGTAAATTATCTGTGAGAAATTAATTAATTGAGTCAAAAGTAAATTAATGAAGTATTAGAATTGTTTATGCAAAAGAATAAGGTAAAAATGAATTGTATGCAATGTGTTTAAAATTTTAAAAGAAAAGTAAATGAACAAATATTTGTTAGATGAATACTAGAACTGTGGATAATCTGATTTAAGTACTTATTCTAAATTGAAATTAAGTAACTGTGTATTGCAAATTAATTTAGTCAGTTATTGAACTTGTGTAGAGTGCTTAAGATTATATTGAAGTAGCATTGATTTATTATGTGTGTGAAATTTGGTCTGAAAAATTTTAAACATTTTTGAATTGTATGTGCCATGTTAGGATTTCAAACGAGTCTGTTAAACTGTAATCTTTCGGAGTAACCCCCCCCCCCTTTTTCTTGGAAGAACGTAGCACTAGAATTCTCCGAATTGAGAGGGCTCTATTGTAAAGGCGTGAGAAAAGAGGACAACCAGTTCTTTTGTTGTGTTGAGGTCAAAATTCCGAGGGTTCCGGTAAGGTTAAGTTGTGGATAAATAGTTATTGAGGCAAAATGTCGTTTTTAACAAAATACAAGAAAATTGACTTGCAGAATTTCGCTTTGGAGCTGCAAGTAGGAATTCAAGAATCAGATAGAATAATTGACCTGGCAAGAAAAATTTCAGAAAGTGAAGGTTTCGAGGAAGAGAGCGCGAAAAATATTCTCGTAAATCTTATAGAAGATAGAAAATTGCAGGAGATTAAAGAAGCCGAGAGAGCGGAAAAAGCAGCAGAACGCGCTTTTGAGCTTCAAAAACTTAAAATCACTCTAATTAGGGAAAATAGTAGTGTGAATTCCGTGAACTCAGAAAACGGGAACCCGTCTAGGCATGTTAAATCGGTAATGCAGAGGTATGATGCCGAAAAGATAGACATAGCTTTATTCTTAAAATTGTTTGAGAGACAAGCTAGGAAATTGCAAATTAATGATTGTGATTTAGTGTCAGAGTTACTAAGTCTTTTGCCGAGCGAAATAGCGGGAATAATCATTAGGGAACCTGAAGAAAAAAATGATAATTACGAATATGTTAAGTCGGTACTGCTAGACAGGTTTAGACTCAGTGCCGAAGCTTTCCGTACAAAGTTCCAAACCCATCAACGGAAAAACGGTGATTTGTGGAAAGATTTAATATTTGAATTAAGGAGCTATTTAGAGGGATGGTTAGATGGAATTGAAATTAAAGATTTTGAGTCACTCAAAGAACTTATGGTAGCCGACCAAATAAAGAGACGCGTACCAGCGGAAATTAAAGATCATTTCGTAGATGTATGGGGAACACTAAATGATCCTATAACTTTAGTAAATAAGCTAGACGCGTATGAATCGACCCGCCGATTCGTAAAGAAACCGACGCAAATTAAATCGCCCGAAAAGAAAAAGGTAGACCGCCCCAAGCAGTCAGAGAAATTTAGTTCCACGACGGAAACGGGAGTAGAAGAATCAGGTACGAAAGAGTGGCGCAACGCTGCTAATAAAAATAATGATTGGAGGACCAGGGAGTATGAGAAGCGAAGTGGCCCCATCTGCTTTCAGTGTGGTCAGAATGGACATGTCCGCCCGAACTGTCCAGAATTAAATAAATCCAGAGAAATCATAAACAACTTAGTTAAGTTGGAAGATTTTTCTCTTGCGTTTAAGCCCTACTTAAGCGAAGCTCGCGTGAATCAGGTCCAAACCGTATTATTGCGTGATAGCGGGAGTTGCGTAGATTTGTGCCCTGTTAAATTAGTTAAACCCGGAGATTTCACCGGAGAGAATGTTTTGCTCAAACAGCCCTTGGAAAATGAATTTAGACGTTTACCTTTAGCTCGCGTAACCCTTGAGAGCCCCGAATTCGGCCAGGTGATAGCAAAGGCCGCCGTGGTAGGTAAGAGTGTGGAAATGAACCACTACTTGCTGGGAAATTCCACTCAGGAGCTGATAGAGGCGCAAATATTAAAACTAGCTAGCGTAAATGCCGTCGTCACCCAAAGTCGAGGGATGCGGGAGGAAATTCAAACGGGAATTACAGTAGAAAACGGAACTGACCGAGAAACCTATTTTGTACGCTCCGGACTTCGCCAAAGAAATTATCCTGTACACCGATGCATCCGACATTGGTATCGCTATAAATTTGGCACAAAAGAGACCGCAGAGATTCACCATCGAGACGGATCATAATCCGCTCGTTTTTCTTAAGACGAATGCGGGAAATAACCCAAGGCTTATGAGATGGGCTCTTGCCTTACAGCCTTTCAATTATCAAATTGTCCACAAATCTGGTAAATTGATAGGTCATGCCGATTGCCTAAGCCGTTTCATGGCAGAATAGAAACCTTAAGTCAGGCGCAATGTTGTAAATAAATTAATGTAGAGTGTGAAAATAATTAATGAATTGTGTAAATAACTTAGTGTATTAATGTGTTAGGTAACCTAGTAATCATAATGTATTAGAATAAATGTATTAATGGCGTAGTAAATTAAATGCATTGCCTCTAATGATGTATCAGGTGAGCTGTGTCTAAAAGTGATTTTCAGATTTTGCCATTATGCCAAAATCTCCTTCAAGGAGGGAGGGGTTGTAAGAATCTGTTACGACCCTTCCGAATAAATCACCCAGACAGCCGGACCTCCCACAGCAGGTGAACAGCGAACAGTTCTATCTTTCAGCGTCAAGGTGTCTGCACACAAAGAATGGTGTTGCTTCTAGCCGCCGGGCCTGGGAGGACGTAAACTAATGACTAGTTCGACGTAAACTAATGACTATTTCGACGTGAACTAATGATTTTCAGATCAGCTGAATCATGGGAACCGAACACATGGCCTCGTGGTCAGGCGAATCACAGCCAACGGACATGATGTCACAAAATAGTGCCAGCCAACCAAAACTTGTGTAGTCACGTGACCGGAAGCACGGTTGCCAACGCCGCAGAAGAAATCCAGAATTTGGACAGACTTGGTCGAGACTCTCATCTAGAGAGCACCTATCGTCTACGTTGTCCTGGAGCGACCGACTTGACCCTGACTTATTTTCAGAGCAGCCGCTCGAAGCTCTCGTTAACGAATACTTCACCCTGAAGTATAGCTATCTCAGAGCATCCTGCTCTACAGGCTTCGTTATCTATTTTCAGAGCTGTACGCTCTAGAGGCTGTGTACCGACCTTCTAGTTCCGCTGTGACTGTACGTGCATCTTATCATCGATATCGATTGGTTATTACGAAGGCCAGTTCCCTCTATGTCTAGAGGTAGATCAACACCTGTGTAAAGAGTGTAATAGATCAACACCTGTGTAAAAAGTTTCCGACTAAAATTTAATAAAACTGTATTTTAATTTAGTAGACTGACTCTGAACATTTTTAGCTACCCGGAGTCTGAAGATATCACAATATATATATATATATATATATATATATATATATATATATATATATATATATATATATATATATATATATATATATATATATATATATATATATATATATATATTATCTAGACAATCCCAAACATCTCTTAACAACGTTTCTCTTGTGCAACCCTGATATATAATCATAACATTATAGCTACAATCCAAAAAGAAGATTTTTTCCTTAATTTGAGAGTATTTACTTCGAAAAACTCTTTTCCTCAGTACTGAACAAACTCTCTCCGGACTTTCAAGATAACACTCCGGAAGAAACGTAATTGGTTCTTCCGGAAAAACTAAATACTTCAACTAACTATTTCTAACAACCCAGTTTCTCCTCGACGGTTACTTTCCTTCGTTTTCTATGTTTTCCCCTCTAAGACATTTCTTCTAAAAAAAGAAATTGAACATCGCTTTAATGAACGTAATACATGTTATAGGGTTATATAGTTTATGAATTTTCTACTTACTATAAATCGACTACAAAATTATTATACTTTAATTACATACACTTATATAAATCGTTTGTTCAGACGTTAAGCTAAACACTTCATCTACGTCACAGTGTTAAAAACCAACATTTGAAGCAAAATGTGGCTGCTATACGTTGTTTACCTAAATTAGTTTTTAAATATTGTCCGTGACAGATTTTTTATCTTCGAAAATGGGTTACTTGAAGCTAGAAAACTGTTTCTTTTTTACTTCCTCCAAAGTTTTAGCAGTTTTTAATCCCCGCGATCGATGTTGTTTCAAAGTTGAAAACTGCAGTTTTTTTTCGCCTGCAGGCTCTGTTCGCGAGATGTGGTGGATGCAACGAAATTCTTTTCTATACGGGATAAAGGGCGTTGAAGATGGAATATATATATATATATATATATACAGTAACCACCGCTTATAGTGATCTAGTGATCAGTAGTTATAAGAATCAACAATTTATAAGAATCAATATCTCAAAAATAAAAACAAATGTATTATTTAACATGTTAAAATTTTCGCGTTAAGGAATCAATCTACCGGTTTTAAGAATCAGTTTGCACTCTTCGCTTCCCTTTCATTTTACCAAAAAAAAGACACTTAAACATTCAAAAGGCACGAAGTTCTTTATTTTTTTTTAAGAAAGAGTGATAAGATGGGATCGAATACAGTCGTAAAATTCATCCCTTTCTTTGTTCGACATACCATAGTAGTTTCCCCTTAAACGCTTTAGCACTACACTACTACACTGTCCTATTAGCTTGACCAGGGGTATTTTTACCAGTCCTAGTGAGCTTTTACTTTTCTCCACTGACAAACAAAGCAGGGATTCTTTTTTTTCCCACCTCCCATTTCCTGGTTGTGGCTTCCTGGACCCTGAAACACAGAATCTTCGGCCAAGTGTCCACTATCACTTAGGTAAAAGTGAAATTAGTATATTCAGCACGTTATCAAACCGTGAAACCTAAGCTAGAAGGTGAAGCTTTGTCTGAGACTATTGGTATTGAAAGAGGTATAAACAGCCTCCTGGTAACTTCATTACGTTAAATTACCATAGAAAACTTTTTCTTGCTCTCTTCCTGTAGTTTAAATGTTAAAACTATTGATCAGGTATGTTGTGACAAATATTAGAACTTTTTCTTCTCTTACTATAATCATGTGTATCTACTTATAGGTCTAGAAATGAAGATGTATTTTAAAAAGATTAATCAAAGATAATTAACGTAAATTAAAGAGTATTTTATGGTAAATTATCTAATATATGTATACATGTGTGTGTGTGTGTGTATGTGTGCCTGTCCAAACACCTAAATTTCGGCTATAAGAATCAACCGCTTATAAGAATTAAAAACAATAATAAAAAACGTGAATATATATATATATATATATAGTCGAACCCCGTTACATCGAACTCGATATAACGGGGAACTCATCGGTATAACGAACAAAAATTTTGGTCCCACCGTCTTCCTATTGTACATAATTTAATTAGTATTGTGTCAGTTTATTGTAATCGATTTTAGCCGATTTAATTCATTAATGATAATTTTTAATAGATTTTATCATTTTTAATACATCATTATTGAATACACATTGCAACTAATAAGTTATACATTTTGTCAACTCTGACATTTAACTTAAGGGTTTGGATGTAGTGAACCACCGGATATGGCGAACAAAACATTTGGTGCCTTGAAGTTCTCGTCTATACGGATTCTTTACTATTCCCTTGAAGCTCTATGAAGATTCTTTTCTATCCGTTATGACGGGGTTCAACTGTCTATTTATATACATACATACTCACACACACACACACACATATATATATATATATATATATATATGTGTGTGTGTGTGTGTGTGTGTAAGTATGTAAAAAAGTAAATATTCCTTGTTTAAATTTAACATAAATTACATATATATAAAATGAAAAAAACCCACCCTAGCGTACAGCATTTAATTAAACAGGGCTACATCTAGAATGAAACTCGACTGTTGTCAGAAACAGAATCAGGGTTTGTTTTTAAACCGACAGACGGCGCATTTATAATTCCGGCGCAATTTGTCTGACAGATAAATTACATCAGAGAACGGGGGGTTTGGAGGCAGATGGAAATTAAACGCTCCTTTTGTTTTTTGTGGATCGAAAGAGAATTCTGCGCGGGAAACGTTCCATTAATTCCTCGCTCTGGGAATTTCGTTTATTTCCGACGTCGCCATCGTTTTTAAAGAAATAAATGAATAATTGGACGGATAATAGCGACGAGATTTTGCTGACAGATGCGTCTCCGCGAATGTATGTAATTTGCTTCAGATCCTCAGAGCGGAACGTAAAATCGATATTTATTTTTATACGGTACGAGATTTAATCGATGGAGAATATTCCAGAACTTCTCAGCAGTGTCGTATATATATATATATATATATATACAGTCGAACCTCCATATATCGAACTTCCATATATCGAAATTTTCTATATATCGAACTTTTAGAAAATCTCCAAGTTCATTACATAGAAAAACTGTTTCTATATATCGAAAAAATCTCTATATATCGAATTTTTTCATGCCATATTGGGAGATTTTATTCCACTTTAGACCGTTTACGTCACAAAAATTGAAGGTCAGGGAGAAAAAGGAAGTTCAGTGAAGGTCACTACGAACCTCGCAACTCAGCTGGGGTTGAGGGGTGGACAAACGGTTTTTTGTTCCATTCTGGAATTCCTAAACTCCCCCAACTCATTTTCGAATTTACGTTGCCTTGTAGTAAAATCAGTTTATAGCTATCCCTTTTGTCTGATTGTTGTTCCTCACTTTTACGTCTGCTTAGTTTCAGTGAAAATTGTTCAACTTTCACTGTTGACTATTTTGAAAGTCACAACTGACACTGTTGAACTGACACTGTTTGTTCAACGAATTTATAAAACACAACAAGTAGTGTTTTATAAATTCGTTTCGAACTTTTTCTGTCGATTACAATGTCAAAAAGAAAATCCCTTAGTGTTGTGGATAAAGTTGAATTGCTGAAGAATGTAGATAGTGGAATGCGCAAATAAGACATTTCTGCTAAATTTGGTATTCCCGCAAGCACAGTGTCGACTATTATAAAAAATCGGAATGCCGTAATGAAATACTATGAAAGTATTGTACCTAACAGAAAACGTTCAAAAGCATGCAGTTACGATACAGTGGACGAGGCCGTTTTGAAATGGATAAAGAGCGTTCGAGACCAAAACTTGCCGATCTCTGGTCCTATTATAAAAGAGAAGGCATTGGAGTATGCTAAACATTTTGGAAATAATCAATTTCAAGCAAGTTCTGGGTGGCTGGACAAATTTAAGAAAAGACATGGCATCAAGGAAAAGATTATTTCTGGAGAAAGTAGAAGTGTGTCTGAAGCAGTCTGTGATGACTGGAGAAGCAATGACTTAAAAAAAAATTCTAAAAGATTATCAGCCCGATGATATTTTTAATGCTGATGAAATGGGACTCTTTTATAAGTGTTTACCCAACAGAACTCTAACTTTGAAAGACGATGATTGTCATGGAGGCAAGAACAGTAAGGAGAGAATAACTGCACTGGTAGGCGCTAACATGAGTGGCAAAGAAAAACCCTAGAGCATTCAAACATGTAACGTTTTTAGAGGTTGACTATTATTCTAATAGAAAGTCATGGATGACAAGTGAAATTTTTGAGGCGTGGATTTTGAAATTGGATAGAAAAATGATTGATCAAAATAGAAAAATTACTTTGCTTGTAGACAATTGCCCGGCCCATCCTAATGTGTCTTCAAAATTATCAAATGTTAATTTGCTTTTTCCTCCGAATACCACTTCAATATTGCAACCAATGGACCAGGGTGTAATAAAAAACCTGAAATTTCATTACCGAAAACGTATTTTCTGACGACTTATCTGGACATTTGAAAATGAAAAAAAATTACATAAGGTGATTGATATGAGGATATGCGTGGCGGAATTAGCCAAAGTGTGGGAAAATGACGTTTCTGAATCTACAATAAAAAACTGTTTCGCAAAAGCTGGGTTCGCTGTATTACCGGAAATCGAAGAACAAGACGTGTTCCCGCACATCCAGCAGTCTTGGGATAATTTGCACTCCCAAGGTCACATTACAGACGGTATTCTTCTTAACGAATTCCTGACAGTCGATGATAAGTTAATTGTTGCTGATTATCCTACAGACGAAGACATACTGAATTCGTTTCATGAAGCTGAAAAAGAAACCGAAGAACCAGAGGAAGAAAATGAATCTGAAAATATTTCCAAGCCATCGAAAAAAGAAATGCGAGAAGCGTTTGAAACAATACGTCGTGGACTTCAATTCGCGGAAAATGTCCCTCATGAAATTTTTAGTGGACTGAATAAATGCGAACATTTCTTTGATGAAGTTTCCGCAAAACTGGCTGTTCAGCAAGATATTCGCAGTTTTTTTAAAAGAATGTAACTGTGATCATTCTAACCACTGTCTGGATTACTGTTTTTTTAAAAGGTATGTAGTACTCAATAAATCTTTCATATTAATTCATTTTTTACTTATTAACATTCATTTAATGGGATTCGCATATAAATTAGAAATGGAGTTTCGTATACGAAAATTAGCTTTAATTTTAATATTTTAGGAGAATTATGATAAAACTAAGATCAATTCTATATATCGAAATTTCTATATATCGAATTTTTTTCCGGCAATTTGCTACTTCGATATATGGAGGTTCGACTGTATATATATATATATATATATATATATATATATATATATATATATATATATATTTTTTTTTTTTTTTTTTAATTTATTTTTTTATTTCCAATGGCAAGTATTACAGGACAACAGATATCAAAAAGACAAAATTACAAGAACAAGATAGAAAAATGACATCCGTTAATCCATCAGCTTATGTCTGGCAATCCAATAGCGCTTCCATAAAGAAACGGAAGGTAGAGCGGGGCAAGAAGCAAGGTGAAGCATGTCCATTTCTTCTTGGTTGTTACACAGGAGACAAAGAGGGTCGGGAGCCAAGTTAATTATGTGGAGGTGCTTGCGAAGGCAATCATGGCCAGTAAAAAGTTGTAGCATTGCCACAGATTTACCTCTAAGCCACTCAGGGATATCATGGACATGGACATACCAGGGCTTGTGATCTCTTTTAGCAGCAACAACCTGTGAGAAGGAACACCTGAGGGTCTCTTTGAAAATTGTCTTGATGGAATGGTAGGCCAAGTCCTGGTTGTTTAACTGTAAAACAGAAGCCCCCTTTTTCGCTAGGAAGTCAGCAACCTCGTTCCCCTCGATTCCGCAGTGGGCCGGGATCCACTGTAAGACAACAGTTTTATTATGGTTTGACAACCGTTCCAGAAGTTTAACACAGTCATCAATATCTTTGGATCGAGAGAAACATGGGGAGTCAATAGCCTGAAGAGCTGCTCTTGAATCTGAGAGAATCACCACTCTTGAGAAACGCTCAAATCGGCTCTGAAGCTGGATAAGAGCCAAACGGATAGCTGAGATTTCCCCATCAAAAGCTTACACATGAGTACCAACAGGAGAGTAGAATGAGAACAGCTCACAATGAACACCGGCTCCAACGTTTACACAATTACTTGTTCTAGAGCCATCCGTATAGACCCTGAGCCACTGTGAAACGGGGTAGAGGGTATTTATAGTTTCGTATGCAACTGATCTCAGGATTTTATCACTGTCCTCCGCTTTTAACACACTTTGGCTCAAGCCAAGACGGATAGAAAAGGTCTTGGCTTCGATGGGGTTACGAGATAATAAAAATTGTTAAGCTCCAAAATCGATGTTTAGGTGAGAAATAAGTGCGGTAACCCCCTGTACAAAGCCTCTCTGGGTCTTTAAATTACGCTTGGTCTCAGTGGAGACATGATCCCACATGGACATGCAACCGGGAGTTCTTTCTATTTTCTCCCATAACAACAGAAAATAAAAAAATCCTTAATAATTGTACTCAGTACAAGTTCTTTAATAATTGTACTCAGAGGCCTGTTATTTGAACACAACAACAAATAGTCAATTGGGATGGATTTCACAGCGCCAGTAATAAGACGCATGGCCTGATTTTGAAGTTTTTCAAGAGAATCAATTACTTTCTCAGAAGCAGAAACCAGCGGTTCACAGCAGTACGTCAGGATAGGCAGAACATAAGCATTATAGGTTTGATTTAAGGTAGATCTAGAGCAACCCCATTTCGAACCCCCCAGGATCTTCAAGAGTGACAGTCTCTTCGACCCCCGAGTAGTGACGTCCTCAATATGTGAGTTCCACGAGAGTTTTCTGTCGAAAGTTACACCCAGATATTTAAAGTTTTTTGACGTCGGGATAATATGGTCTTTATAAAATATCTGCGGATGGAAGGGCTGATGGGTAAGAGAAAAAGATTGCACAAAAGTCTTGTCCAAATTAACTTTCATATTGTTTTCATCTGACCAGCTCTTCAAAATGAGCATAGCTTTATTTAATGTGGGTTCAATGGACTGTTTCGCAACAGACTTAGGAGAATCGGTCCAAATAACTAGGTCATCGGCAAACAGCAAGCATTTAATACCATCAATAGACTTCAGTTTGCTAATTAGATCATTAATGTAAATATTAAACAGAGTGCAGCTAGACACCGCACCCTGTGGCAGATCACTCTTTAGGGATCTAAACTTCGAGTAGCAGTTGTTATACCGAACCCTACAAATACGGTTATTAAGAAGACCACGAAACCAATTTAACATATTCGAATGAACACCCACATCAGAACAAGAAGATTTTCTCTCCATACCAGATCGTAAGCCGATTTGAAACCCACAAAGACAGCAGATAGAATGTGTCTATTGTCGAAAGCGCCCTTAATGGACTGACAAAGAAGGGCAACATGATGGTTGGTGGATCTGAATCTTCGAAATCCAGCCTGCACCTCCTCAAGAATGCCTCTAATCTCCAAAAACCAGTTCAATTTATTGATAATGATTCTTTAAAAGATCTTGCATAATATACTTGTCAGAGAGATCGGCCTGTAACTCTGGACTGCCCCTGGATCCTTGTCTTTTTTGTAAATCGGAATAACTGTAGGTTTACACCAGTAGGAGGGCAGATATCCCGAAGACAAAATTTTATTGAAGAACCTCAAAATTGATTCAAAAGCTCTAGGTCCTAAGTGCATGAGGAACTCAGAGAATATACCATCCTCACCTGGGGACTCACGTGTTTTGAGACACTTAAGTGAACTCCTTAACCCATTTAAGACTGGCGTTGCGAAAACGCAACATTAATTTCTGTATTTTTTAAAGGCATGTTCTAAGTTTTGTATGTCTGAAGTAACATTTTTATTTTATTCTCTATACTTTAATTAATAATAATTATTTTTTTGTTTCCACATTTGCCAGCTTTTAGCACTTGCAAAAAATTGTTTTTTTCTGGTGTTTTGAAATGGAAAAAAATGACTAATTTCAAATAATTACCTTAGATAGCAGCAGATGTTAAATTTCCGATTTGATGCTTGTTCCGAGTTTACTAGAGACTAAAGAACAAAATGGCTTCAACAGGTAAATCATAATTTTTGTTTTTATGTTTCTCAATTCATATTTTTAAAAATGTTGCGAAAATGCAACATCAGTCCAATGTGTATAACTTATTCCCAATGTGTTTTATTAGTGCTGCCTAGTTTTTTATGCAGTAAATTGGTATTGTTTGCATTTCGGATAAGTTTGTCTCTAGAAAAAAGCGATTTTTGACATTGGAAGAAATATTGGAGTATTTTCATGGGCTAGATGATGATGATATTTCAGAATCGTCCTCAACAGAAGCTAATGATGAACCATAATTCGTCATTATCCCTCCAGATCTGGATTATTTGACGGATGAAGAAGCTATTGATGATAATATTTTATGTGAAAATGTCGAATCCCCTAAAGACATTGTAGGTGAAATCGGCATTTTTTTCTAATAAATATAAATAAATATAAAAGTAAGCAAGATAGTAAGAAAAAGGAGCATATTGTATGGGAAAATGGAGACTCAACATGGATGTAATGAATTCTAAAATAAGTTTATTAGATTTTCAGAGATCTACATTTTTGAGAGCCATATCTTTGATAAAAAGTCTTGAAGAAATGCAGATGAATTCTGTTTTACCTGAAACTTCAAATATTGGAAGACTATCTTCAATTCAAAATCTAATTCTCTACAAAACTCGGAAAGACCGTATGGGCCATATTATTACTAAAAATAGTGAAAATAAACAAAAAAGATGTAAATATTGTAAAAGTTAAACAATTATTGTATGTAATAAGTGTAATGTACCTCTTCATGCAAAATGTTTCAAAGATTTTAAATTTGTTTTGAAAAAATTTTATTATTTTAAATTTTTCTATTTTTAAAATTTTTATACCGCTTTGGACTGATGTTGCGAAAACGCAACATTTTGAAACTCTCGTAAAAATAAATTTAATTTTCTGGAAACAACTTATTTGTGTAATTAATGCTCTAAAAAGTGTTAAAAAACTGTTTGGTGCATTTCCAATAAAGGAAACATGGAGCGGTCCTAAATGGGTTAATTCGTTTGAGTTAATAGGGGCGTTGAAGATAGATAAGTTATTTTCCAATGGAATCCCTGCGTTTACTTTATATTTTAAATTTTGAATAACTTTCTTAGATTGGCTTCTTGCGAAATGCTCTTTTTTCTGTGAGTCAGCAAAAAACTGCACAAATGAATTAGCAACTTTATAGTCGGAGGTAATAGCTCTGTTTTTAAAAAGAAAAGGCCGTTTAGGACGCGTGACCATTATTAAGCTTCGATAAAAAGCTGAACGCCCTTTTTCCGTCCCTTTGAAAATCCAAATTTGTAATGAATTCGCCAAAAGTGGAACGTTTTTCCTGCAGAAGAGTTTTCTTGAAAACAGCAGCCTGACGTCTCCAGGCCTGAACGTCCTGTGATCGTCCACTCAGTTCAGCACGGCGTCTGAACATATATATATATATATATATACTAAGATGATTTTAAAACAATTTGTGTAAACTGTTGCGTATGATTCATGCGAGAATGAAAATTTATGGACCAGCGAAATATCATATGCAAGAGTATTATTTGCAATTATGCGAAAAGTAATGTGCGAGAGAAAAAAATTGCGATTATGGGAGAATTAATATGTGAAAATGAAAATTTACGGACCAGCGAAATATCGTATGCAAGAGTAATATTTGCAATTATGCGAAAAGTAATATGCAAGAGCAAAAAATTGCGATTATGTGAGAATTAATATGTGAAAATGAAAATTTGCAAATACAGGAGAAATAATACGCTAGAGTAGATAAATTCAAATCTGCTTGTCATTAATTGCGAGAATTAAAATTTGTGATTTCGTGAGATATAATATGCCATAATAGTCGTTTGAGAATATATGAGCATAAATTTTTGAGGATATGTGAGAAATAACATGCCAAAATAAAAACTTGCGAATACGTGAGAGATAATACACGTGAATAAAAAAGGTAAATATACGAGTAAGAAAATGCGAGAGTATAAATTTTCGAATATGCCATTTACAATGAACAAACAAAAAAAAAAAAAAAAAAAAAAAAAGCGAATATGCGAGAGTAAGATTTTTCGTGAATCGAGTCTACAAACCTATATTATCCAAGACATGTAATATTCATTCTCCGGATTCCAGAAGCAATATTGATTTTAAGATCGATAATGCCGCCAGAAAAACAATCTATTTCTCGCGAGACACACGTTCTAAAACACCCCTTCATTACCGGCGGTGTCGGCGATTATTCTTTCGGCAATTTCCAAGCGCCGAGTAATCGCAGTGATACAGGAAATGGCCGAGGAACAAATAAAAACACGGATGTTGTTATGGTGTGATATGGATGAATTTTTCATAATTTATTTATTTATTTATTTATTTCTGTAATGTCACATTCGATAATTACGTAATAAGGTGATTATAGGCTATTCTTGCTATTAACGGCGTTTATTTATTTTTATATAATTTATTGCTCCTCAGTACTTCGTTAATACATTAAATAATCACTTCATTACGAGGATAATGTGCATACATACATATATATATATATATATATATATATATATATATATATATATATATATATATATATATACATATGTATATAAATACAAATGTATGTATATGCATTAATATATAAAGTGAAACTTCTCTTGCCGGCCAGCGCTCTCTCAATATGGTCCTATTTTGTTCCGAACGGACTACTAACTCTCAATAAAGCCAATGTTATAGAAGGAACCTCTTTTCGACGGCCACCTCTCCAAACGGCCAATTTTTTTTAAACCATCATTGGCCGCCATAGAGAGGTTTCACTTTATATATATATACATATATATATATATATATACAGTGGAATCTCGATCGATCGTTTTCGGATCCATCGTTTTCGGATCGTCGTTCATTTTATCCAGTCTCAACAATCATATTTCTTTGTTATGTTTCCGTATGTATCGTTTTCCCGCGTTTATCATTCATTTTTTAATCGGTCCCTTGGAAAAGGATAGATCGAGATTCCACTGTATATATATATATATATATATATATATATATATATATATACAGTGATTTCCGCTTATAAAAATCTCGTTTATTATTACTGTTTTTGGTTCTTATAGCCGAAATTTAGATTTTGGGACAGGCACACATACACTTATATATACATATATGAGATAATTTACTATAAAATACTCTTTAATTTACGTTAATTATCTTTTATTAAAATTATTTTTTATAATTTTAAAAATACAAGTTAATTTCTAGACCTATAAGTAGATACACATGATTATAGTGAGAGAAGAAAAAAATCCAATATTTGTTACAACATACCTGCTTAACAGTTTTAACATTTCAGCTACATGAAGGGTGCAACAAAAAGTTTTCTATGGTAGTTTGACGTAATGAAGTTCTCAGGAGGCTGTTTATACCTCTTTCAATATCAATTGTCTCAGATGAAGATTCACCTTCTACCTTACGTTTCACGTTTGATAACGTGCTGAATCTACTAATGTCACGTTTGCCTAAGTGACAGTGGACACTTCGCCGAAGATTTATGTGTTTTAGGTTCCAAGAAGCCACAACCAGGATGTGGTAGGTGGGAAAAAAGAATCCCTGTCTTTGTCAGTGGAGAAAAGTTAAATCGGACCCGGAGTGGTAAAGATGCTCCTGGATTAAGCTAATAGGACAGTGTTTAGCTAAAGCGTTTAAGGGGAAACTATTACATTATGTGTAACAAAGAAACGGATGCATTCTACGACTGTATTCCATCCCATCTTATCAGTCATCCTTTAAAAAAGTAAAGAAAGAACTTCGTGCATTTTGAGGGTTCAAGTGGCTTTTTGGAAAAATGAAAGGAAAGCGAAGAGTGTATTATACTGATTCTTAAAACCGGTGGATTCATTCTTTAAAGCGAAAATTTTAACATGGAAATAATACATTTGCTTTTGTTTTTGCGATACTGATTCTTATAAACGGTTGATTCTTATAACCACTGATCACTATAAGCGGTGGTTACTGTATATATATATATATATATATATATATATATATATATATATATTGGGGTGGGTCGAAAAAAATAAATATTTTTATCCGAAACGCTTTAGTATGGAAAAGTTGCCTACTGTAATAAGAAGAAAAACGGCATAAAAAAATTAAAATCGGTTAACATCTTCCATTCGCGCATCGTACTTGAAGTTTATGAAAAATTGCAAAAATCACGATATTTTTGCAATTTTTTTCTGTTAGTTAAAACATTGAAAATAAACACGCTTTAATTTTTTATGCTTGTGTTATGGCTTAAATGACTTAAATAAATTAAATTCTGATCATAAATCTAATTTTTTCCGTTCGCGCAACGTCTTTGAAAAACAGAAATTAAGCAATTTTTCTGAATTTTCACTGCGCAACTCTTCGCTCGATTTGCTAGAACAAAACGAATCAGAACTCACCACGCGGAGATGGTTGCACGTCGAGTTCCATCCACACCCTACCCAATCAACCATCTAATTGTTGGGTGCGTTGTTTACATTATATATACATCTATTTACAAAGATTGTCCATAGAGTAGGATTCTTTGGCTTACTCTGTTTTTTACTTTTTCTTTTTTATATCTATACACATTTAACGTCTGATTTTTTTGGAGAAATTATGCATAACAGATCTAGACTTCAGTGTTGCTCGGATATAGCCATCTCTATCCAGATACTTTATTCGAGGCCTTTGTCACGATTTTGACGCACCTCTCCACAGTCTGGATGTGACCGGGAAACTTTAGTATTTCTCTGATTGGCATAGTATCAGAATTGATGATTGATTTAATATCATCTTCACTTAGGTTCCGCACAACTGGGGGAGGATACACCACACAAGAATTCCAATTCATAATTTCAATGTTATCGGAAGCTTGGAAGTTTATCTTTTGTGGTACGAAATTTCTATCAGTCTTCTTATTTGGAACTATTTGTCTTACTTTTAAGATCCTTCTGTAACCAAGCTCCCGAATATGTTCTTTTCAACATATTCGGGATATGTTTCATCAACAAGCATTGCCAACAGAACATTCTATGGGTGTGCAAAGAATGCATTTCGTTGAAATTCTGGATCGACAACTTGAAGTAATTCGTCGTATAAAAACCGTGATGTTTGGATTGCTTGAGAGACATGTTTTGGTCCGTCAGTAAAATATTTGTTCTTTTTTATGGTAAACCACATAGCCATATATGATTTCAAGATGAAGCCAACTATTCCTTTTAAGTTTCCGGATAGATCTGATGAACTTATATACAACTTAAGGACTCGGTTGGTCGCAGTTAGCCATCTGGTATGGTGCAAAGGACAGGGTCCTTATTTGCCAAGTCTTCTGGACATTGCCCCAAGGTGAATGCATTTGAAATGACAAACAAATACTGTTGGTATTTGCTCAACAAATTCCTGTCTATATCAGGAATCGAACAATCTATGGTTTTTTCACACAGAGCACAGGGAGTTTTTCACAGCAAGTGAGCTGCTTCCAGATCGGCCCACTAAAAGAATTAGGTCCTACAGTTTGACCGTCAATATGTTGGAAAATGTGGCGAAAAGGAAGCTCATTAAAATGCAGGAGGCATATGCTCCACTGTAGCGGGCGTCCTACATGATTTTCTAGTCGGTGGATGACACCGTTCTTCCATCCAGTGTTGGTTACATTGCCATTACACCCTATTTCTTGTAGTTTTTCTAGTGATATTGATAGTTCAGACAAACGAGAAATAATGCTTTGAGTTACATCATTTGATAGACTCGAGGAAGGAGATACATGTTCAATATAAGTTAATCCAAGTTCCTGGATAAGAGAATAGTGTTCTTCTTTCCCATTCCTGCGAAATTGCTTGGCATTCTATTTTTCAACGAACATTTTTTGTCCGTCAAAGAAAAGACCCCAACTTTCCTCAGTAACTGTGAATTGACTTCAATTGAGTTTAAACCAGTTCAATCTATTTCAAATGAGTTCTGGTGTGTTTTGTTCTAGCAAAACAAATGAAGAGTAGCACATTGAAAATTTCAAAATATTGATAAATTTCTGTTTCTTCTAAGACGTTGCGTGAACGGAAAAAAGTAGATTTATTGATCAGAATTTAATTTATTTACGTTATTTAACTCTTAAAACAAGCATAAAAAACTAAAGCATGTTTATTATTAAAATATTAACAAAAAGAAAAAATTGCAAAAAAATCGTGAATTTTGCAATTTTTCATAAATTTCAAGTACGATGCGCGAATGGAAGTTGTTAACCGATTTTAATATTTTTTAATGACATTTTTCTTCTTATTACAATAGGCAACTTTTCCGCACTAAAGCGTTTCGGAAAAATATTTATTTTTTTCAACCCACCCTAATATATATATATATATATATATTAATATTACTCTTAACAGTTGAGTCGCGCAATATAAACAAGAGATTAATTTTCTTGATACTTTTATGTACCAAGTAAACAGCATGGATCTTTTTAAGTTTTATGTTTGCTGAGATTCAACATAATCATTCTCACTTGAAAAGAAAAATTCTGCCTCAAAAGTTTATGTTTGGTGAAACTCCAGAATCATAAATATGCATTTATCCCATTTTTAATTGGCGCACCTCTTTTCAAAAGAATCGAACGTATCTCATTTAAATCATTTGAGCGGGCAATGGTTGCCTCGAAACGTCAGAAGGAAAATGACTCGGCTCGTGGAATTGCTTGGGGAAAATATGCCAAGTGAACAGAACGTGGTTTTCTCGTGAACGTCTTGTAAATTTTGAGAAAACTGTTTCATGCATGAGTGTATTAAATTTAAATATATATGCCCACGCGCCTTTGTGTGTGTACTATGCTTGTGCTATGTTTAATTCTTTGTATTTACTTGTTATATATGTGTATTTATTTAAGTTTCCCTCCCTCTGTATATATATATATATACACACACACAATTCTCTTTTTGCACGGTTTTTACACGGTTTTTAAAATAACACGGTTCAAGAAAGAGAACAAATAATTTTTTACACTGTTTTTCGTTCACTTTCACACGGTTTAAAAATCTAGAAATAATAAATAATATTGAGTCTAATGTCATGTATATACATATATACAGGTGGTTATCAAAATTATAGAAACACTAAGAAACATCATGAAAACTTTTATTAATACGGCCCAGGATCGCATTTGTCGTGTAATACCATCTGATACACCTTGGAATTGGGTTATACAAGTCATGAATAGTGGTTAAGAATATATTATACCATTCTTCAGGCGAAAATCATGAAAGTCCCTGTAGAGATGCTGTGGTGGATATCGATAACTAGGTCTATCCGCTTATACAGATCATAGTGGTTGGATGATATATAGTCGGGGGGATTGTACAGGGCAAGATAAGATACTTGACTTCTTTTTACTGCTCAAACCAATACTTGATAGA
Source organism: Dolomedes plantarius (assembly GCA_907164885.2). Taxonomy (NCBI): domain Eukaryota; kingdom Metazoa; phylum Arthropoda; class Arachnida; order Araneae; family Dolomedidae; genus Dolomedes; species Dolomedes plantarius. The sequence goes on along the minus strand of OU015490.1, from coordinate 136,657,331 downwards.
TTTAGCTGTATGTACAGGAGGATTATCATCCTGGAGAACGCCATCTCCTGCAAGAAACAATGTTTGCACCATAGGATAGACTAGTGAGCTAAAATTTCGACATAGTCCTTTACATTCAATCTCCCTTTTAGGGTTACAAGAGGGCCTGAAGAAAACCATGAGATGTCATCCCAAACCCTGATAGATCTACCTCCATGATTGACAGTTGAGATAAGGAGCCAGAATCTTACGCTTGTGTAGGTGTTCTCCAGATATACGCACGTCCTGTTGCGAGGAACAATGGGAACAATGATTCGTCGGACCAAATGCCATTTTTCGACATATTACTCGACCAGGATTTGTGCTTGTGGCACCATTGTGGGCGATATTTTGTATTGGCATCTATTGCAAGTGGCTTGGGAATAGCTACTCTTCCGTAAGTGCTTTGCTTGTGAAGTTCCCTTCTACTTCAAATGGTTGATACCAGAGCATGCAGATGCAAATTCAGCTCTTTGGTCATTTTGGTTGCAATTGTTTTTTTTTCTTCATGTCGCAATCCGCTTCAATACCTCGCCCGTCTCTTTCACTCAGCACTCCTTTTCGTCCCAATTCTGTTTGGCAAAAGATGTTTTTCCATGCACACTGTATGCTATCATGACTTTCCATACTCTAGCTCGAAAAACACCCATTAGCCTGGGGGTTGCAGTAACAGTTACTCCAATTTAAACGCGCTTCAACAATTTGCCCTTTTCGCAAGGTCTGCAAGGTTTTACATTTTACGTTGTTCCCCCCAAAACAAAGATGCCCTAAGCTTCATTACTGCTACCTGACAGCACACTAATACATACACTATATTATATAAAATTACAAGATAAAAATAACTTTTCACAAACCATATTTTTATTTCTGTTGAACCATATAACGTGACAATTCTATGTATTAATAAATACTTTTTTAATTTTTTTTGATGAATTATCCCATCAACTTGAAAGAAAATGAAGTTAATTGGAAGTTAACTTGCGTATAACTTTTCGTTCCCGTCCCGACTGATAGATGGCTTCACCAGTCTACAAAACAAAATAACTGAAAATGAATTCAAATCTGCTTAAAGATGGCTAAAAGTATTAAAATAATGCATTGTCATCGTGTTCTGAGCTATTCTTAAAGTTTCAAATGTCTATTCGGAAAGTTAGTTAAAAATCAATTGCAAGATTTGTACTGGACAAACAAACACACACACACACACACACACACACACACATATATATATATATATATATATATATATATATATATATATATATATATATATATATATATATATATATATATATATATATATACATATATATATATATATATATATATATATATACATATATATATATATATATACATATATATATATATATATACATATATACATATATACATATATATATATATATATATATATATATATATATATATATATATATATATATATATATATATATATACAGTGATTTCCGCTTATAAGAAGCACGTTTGTTATTACTGTTTTTACTTCTTATAAGCGGTTGATTCTTATAGCGAAAATTAAGTTTTTGGAGAGGCACACACACACACCTATATATACATATATGAGAAAATTTACCATAAAATACTCTTTAATTTACTTTAATTATCTTTTATTAAAATTATTTTTTATAATTTTAAAAATACAACTGAATTTCTACACTTATAAGTAGATACACATAATTATAGTAAGAGAAGAAAAGAATCCAATATTTGTTACAACATACCTGCTTAACAGTTTAAACATTTCAACTACAGGAAGGGAGCAAGAAAAAGTTTTCTGCGGTGGTTTGACGTAATGAAGTTTTCAGGCGGCTGTTTATACCTCTTTTAATACTAATAGTCTCAGACGAAGATTCACCGTTTAGCTTACGTTTCGCGGTTTGATAACGTGTTGAATCTACTAATGTCACGTTTGCCTAAGTGATAGTGGACACTTCGCCAAAGATTTATGTATTTCAGGATGCAGGAAGCCGCAACCAGGATGTCGGAGGTGGGAAAAAGAGACCCTATTTTTGTTGTCAGTGGAGAAAAGTGAAATCGAACCCGGACGGGTAAAGATGCCCACGAGTCAAGCTAATAGGACAGTGGTGTGCTAAAGCGTTTAAGGGGAAACTATTATGTTATGTCTAACAAAGAAAGGAACGCATTTTACAACTGTATTCCATCCCATCTTATCACTCTTTCTTTAAAAAAACATAAAGAAAGAACTTCGTGCTTTTTGAGGGTTTAAGTGGCTTTTTTGGAAAAATGAAAGGAAAGCGAAGAGTGTAAGCTGATTCTTAAAACCGGTGGACTGATTCTTTAAAGCGGAAATTTTAGCATGGAAATAAGACATTTGTTTTTGTTTTTGCTATATTGATTCTTATAAACGGTTTATTCTTATAACCACTGATAACTAAAGCGGTGGTCACTGTATATACATACATATATATATATATATATATATATATATATATATATATATATATATATATATATATATAGATATATAGATATACATATATATATGTATACATATATATATATACATATATATATATGTATATATATATGTATATATATATATATATATATATATATACATACATATATATATATATATATATATACATACATATATATATATATATATATATATATATATATATATATATATATATATATATATATATATATATATATATACATATATATACATATATAGATATATACATATACAGTCGAACCTCCATATATCGAAGTAGCAAAATGCCGGAAAAAAATTCGATATATAGAAATTTCGATATATAGAATTGATCTTAGTTTTATCATAATTCTCCTAAAACATTAAAATTAAAGCTAATTTTCGTATACGAAACTCCATTTCCAATTTATATGCGAATCACATTAAATGAAAGTTAATAACTAAAAAATGAATTAATGTGAAAGATTTATTGAGTACTATATACCTTTAAAAAAACAATAATCCAGACAGTGGGTACAGTGATCACAGTTACATTCTTTAAAAAAAAAACTATGAATATCTTGCTGAACAGCCAGTTTTGCGGAAAGGTCACCAAAGAAATGCTCGCATTTATTCAGTCCATTATAATCTTCCTCAGGGACATTTTCCACGAATTGAAGTCCACGAAGTATTGTATCAAACGTCAAAAATTGGGAGATTTTATTCTAAAGTGGAACAAAATCTCCCAATATGTCATGAAAAAAATTTCGATATATAGAGATTTTTTCGATATATAGAAACAGTTTTTCTATGTAATGAACATGGAGATTTGCTAAGAGTTCGATATATAGAAAATTTCGATATAGGGAAGTTCGATATATGGAGGTTCGACTGTATATATATATATATATATATATATATATATATATATATATATATATATATATATATATATATATATATATATATATATACATATATATATATATAAATATATATATATATATATATATATATATATAAGAAATAGATGATAGAGAAAACCAGTAATAGCCCTGAAGCTACTTGCAGCCAGGAACAAATAACATGAAAAGAAAAGTATGAAAGAGGTTTTAGACAGCATCTTATCATCAGCGGTGTCAATGCTGTCTAAAAACCAATGGATTGTATCCGATGAGTATGATTTATACAATAAACACATTCAGACATCGTACAATCCATGAAAAACAGAAGAATTGATTAATAATTGAATAATAGTACTTAACCAAAGAACACCAATCCTGGCGCTAGACAGAGTGGAAGTTAAGAACATGAAACCGCAAGATGACTGACGTCACAAAACTTTCAACCATGGAGTTATTGGATTCTCAGTTACAGACTTACAATGGTTTCCGTATTTTAGGACTATTATACCGTTAATAATTTAGTTATTAATTTAGATTTAATTATTATTACTAAGAGTTATTTTTATTATTATTTTTAGTAGTTATTTTTTCTATTTTTTTCTGTTATGTTTAACTTATTAAATGCAACATAACAAACTAATCATGAAAACTAAAGCAACCAATTATGTTTTTGGATCGACTTTCGGGGCAATTATTCCATGTTAGCACAGCTTTCAAGTCTAAAATATGCTTAATCCTATTGTCTTTAGAACATAGTCTATTTATACGTACTAACTGATTTACAATAATGTTATTAAAAACAGATTTATGTAAACAGGTTAGATAATTTTGAAATTTAACAATATTAAAATTATAGTCAGATCTTTTGTCGTATAAGTCATAAGTAAATTTGCTGTGAGAATTTAATTTAATGTTCGTATCTAAAAAGGTTACATTAATATTATCATGGCTACTTTTAATTAGTTCCAGATTAGGAGGGTGAAAATTTATGTCTATATGGTTATTACTTTTATTAATTACTATTTTATCTTCTATATATCTAAATATATTGTAATTGCAATTTTCTATATTATTAATTTCAAAATAATATATGTATAAATTAGCTAGCATACTTGAAGCATTACCACCTTGTGGTACACCTTTGGACTGTAAGTATATACTATTATTATGAACTATGTAATAATGTTTAGTTACTAAATCTAGGAACCTATTGAAACGAGTTAGTTTAATTTCGTTGCCTAAGTATTGAATATTATTTTGTACTAACATTATGATTATTCTATTTAAATCAATTATATCGATATTATTAAATAGATCTTTAAAATCATAAGTTACTACATTTTTACAGTTATATAATGTTTGTAGTTTTCTAATTAGACTAAAGCTATTATCAATTATACCACAAACACCAGATGTTATATTTTTATAGATTAATTTAAGGTAATTTAATAATAATACACTTGCTTTAGTAGCATAAGTGTTGTGACCACAGGTTACTACTCTAAAAGCAATAGGTGTTTTATGAAATTTAGGAACTAAAGTAATATAAGGAAAAAGATAATTGTTAGATGATATACCTAGTAGTTTATATTTTGCTATTATTTTCTTAATATTAATACTAGTAGTTTATTTTAATGTCTGAAAAAGATCACTATTTTCTAGCTGTTTTTTTTAACTTATGGCAAAATATTTTTTACAAATAATTGCATAGTTGTTGGCTGCTTTATCTACATAAGTGATTATAAAGTCTCCTTGTAATTTTGTAATAGCAGCTTTAAAGTGTTTATAGGAATTATTAATGTTATTACTATTATTGGGAAGTTTAGCATGTACTAGTTTTAGTAAATAAATTTTCCATGGGTTGAATGCTTCTGTAGGTATAGAGTAATTAATTGCTATTTTGTATATAAATTTATCTAGATCAGCATTTAAGAAACTTATTATTATCTTATTATTATTAGTACTAGGTAATCTAAACTTAGTTCCCAAACTCATCAACTCTCGCAGTGCTACATCATCCACTATATCCAAATTGCCTGTTATTACATGACCATGTGTCGTATCTACATAACTATTGTAATTGGGAAGATGACAAACACATTTTAAATTTATTGATTGAGAAAAATATTTTGATACCTGATTATAGTTAAATATACGTCTACCCATAGGCAGAGTATATTTAAAGGCACGTTTTATGTTTATGTCATTTATAGGAAACATATCATGAAGTTTATCAAATATACTATTGAAGTTTATATTATTTAGTTTATGGTTAGCAAAATTTAGTACACAATAAGTGTTATTACCTGTATTTTGTTTTTTTATATAAGTTTATTTTTAAATGATTTGCCCGTGTTAATATTAAATCACATACCAGATGCTGATAATGATAATTCTTTATTTTTTACTTAAAATAGTTGATATAGCTTAATGATATGTTTTTTAACGATAGAAAAAATCCAAGCTTTTAATTTTTTATATTGATAATCAATAATAAACCTTTCTTGAAAACTTATTAAGGCATTTTTATATAAGTTACAATCAAAAGTTTTACTTTTATTATAACTTTTACCTCTTTTAGTTCTTTTTGATGTCTTAGTATCTTCAATTAGTTGAGGGTAAATAGGATGAGCTGACACATCAGTAAAATTAAATTTAACTATATTTTTCTGTTTATAAATTTGATTAAGACCATATGGAAAGAGAGTTTTATGCTTTTACATATATATATTTTCATAATATAACCTTTCAGAGGGTGATTTAATTATATCAAGAATGGTGATAACAATATTTTCAAAATTATGTTTTTTGAAATGATCAAATTCAATATTTAGTGGTTGACTATTTAGTGTGTTATATTTTTTTAATATTACAACGGTGTAAATTTATTCCAATATGTAGTGGATTAGAAGTTTGTCCTATATATTCCATATGACAACAACTACAGGTGATTTTGTATATGCAATAATAAATTTTACAGAAATTTTGTTTTTGTGAATTTACATGTATTTGCGAATTGTGTGCTACTAAAGAATAGGCAAAGATTAATATATTATACTGATTAAGTTATTCAACTATACCAAGTGTCATTCATCAACAGCAAGTCATGTTACAACAAGGCAGAAATTAAACCCAGCCAACTACCAAATTTTACTATTTTTTAAAAAAAGTTTTAGACATTTTACACTTTTTTTATTCATTTTTTATATTTTTATAATTTTTTTGGTACACTTATAATAAAAACTATAAAAGTAATAAAATAAGTGTTAAATTTTATCTATTTTTTATATATCACTTTTTCTTACATTTTTTAACATAATTAGTTTGCGTATTATTAATGACAGATTAACAGTTGCATACAATGTTTAACTGCACTTTTAACTTAACATACCGGGTGCGTCATAAATTTGTGCAAAGTTCAAAAATTCGTAATAAAAGAAATAATGCTCGGAAAAATTTTCTGTTTGAACGAATAGGGTCAGAGGGACATTGGATTTTTTTCCATGTGAAAAAAAAAGTTTCCAAAAGTAACCGAAAGAGGGTGCTTTTGCGTGACCACGTTAAGCCTGCATTGCAGGAAAGACATGGGTTACCTGTTGTCACCTTCATGCAGGGTGGTGTCCCGCCCCACATTTCATGTGATATCAAGACGTTCCTGTTGGAATCTTTCACTGAAGACCGAGTTCTATAAGTTGCGGTTGTAAGGTTCAGTGGCCCTCACGATCACCAGACTTGATACCGGGAAATTTATAGTTGGGGGGATACTTAAAATCTCATGTGTACCGAGGCTACCCAACCACCTTGGTGAAACTGAAAAATGTCATTCGACAGACAGTCGCTGCCATCGATGCTACAATCCACTGTAATGGGCTTCGTGACGCGCCTCACTTGCCTATTACCTTGTGCTGGTGTAATGTTGAACATCTGTTATTTAAAAATAAATGCACAGTCTCATGTTATTGTGATATCTTTGATTTTCTGTTTGAGTTTGCCTGATTTGCATAAAACGTATCAGTATGACGTGTGAGCGCTCCCTTTCGGTTACTTTTGGAAACTTTTTTTTTTTGCATGGAAAAAAAATCCAATGTCCCTCTGATCTTATTGGTGCAAACAGAAAATGTTTCCGAGCATTGCTTCTTTTATTATGAATTTTTGAACTTTGCACGAAATTATGACGCACCCGGTATTATTAAAACCACAGCCACAGTGCAAAGCAAGAAATTACAAGAAAATCACTAACATCATAGGAGATATGTAATATATATATATATATATATATATATATATATATATATATATATATATATATCTGAATTAACAAAACGAAATGGAAATATAATATAAAAAGAAATTTGGGCAGCCACCAATTTTCCTGAAGTGCAAAATCCCATATTCCAAAATATCTGTATCCCGAAATCGTTTGACAACCCCCTCACAATAAATGTCGTTATCATATCAATATATTAAAAAAAAAACCACTGACGGCCATTTCTACCCGCTGACAGACATGTTTTCTTTCCCTCTTTCCCCTACACACGATCAGAAAAATAACATTCCATCCACCCCCTCACACCACCCTTTTCGTTCGGCGCTATCTGACCGCACCATCGCTTTTCTAAAACAGCCAGCACCGACCGAGATAAGGAAAAATACACACACACACACACACACATATATATATATATATATATATATATATATATATATATATATATATATATATATATATATATATATATATATATATATATATATATATATATATATATATCCAAGATTTAGGTGATTCATGATATACACCAAGTATAAAATAGGATATTCCAAAATCTCTATTCGAAATCGTCTGACAACACCCCACACAATAAACGTCGTTACCACATCAATATATTAAAAAAGCCGCTGACGGCCATTTCCACCCGCTGACAGACATATTTTCTTCCCCCTTCCCCCCACCTCATACACACGCCAGAGAAAATAACATTCCATCCCCCCTCTCCACCCCCTGCACCACCCTTTTTGTTCGTCTGCTATCTGGCCTTTCAAAAACAGCCAGCACCTTCCGAGATAAGGAGTAGAAGAAAAAAGCCATCGATATCTCCCTCAGGCGATCTTTGCCGGGACATACTGTCTTCCGCGGGGTGGAAGGGAGGATGGAACGTGAAGAATGATTTCGTGTTTGCAGCCGAGAGAGAAGCGAGAGATAACACACGGAGTGTATGTAACGTTAAACGTAAACAAGGGCGGAGATAATCGGAAACACATGTTTGCGGTTGACGTGGTAGTGTGTGTAGCGAATTTTCGGGGGTGACGTGAAACGATGTTTGATGTTCTTTTTTTGTTGTTGTCGTCTGACAGCAGAAGTGAGGTTTCGAATGGACGGGGTTGTCTAGAATCTGTTAAATCTCGTTTTGCGATGAGCCTGTAAAAGTTTGAGCTTGTGTGCAGGATTTTGTTACGGCTCGTCTATTCTTTTTTGGCTAAAATTTATGAGTGGTGTGTGTGTATGTATATATATATATATATATACATATATATATATATATATATACATATATATATATATACATATATATATATATATATATATATATATATATATATATATATATATATATATATATATATATATATATATATATATATATATGGATATGTTATTCTATTTTCTATTTCATCTTATTTTGAATTATAATAACAGCACTTCTTTAAAATATCTCATTTTTAAAGTCTTAAAGAATATATATATATATATATATATATATATATATATATATATATATATATGGATATGTTATTCTATTTTCTATTTCATCTTATTTTGAATTATAATAACAGCACTTCTTTAAAATATCTCATTTTTAAAGTCTTAAAGAATATATTTATATATGTATATATATATATATATATATATATATATATATATATATATATATATATATATATATATATATATATATATATATATATACAAACACAGGCTAGGATATTTTTAAAAGACATAGTGCTAGAGTTTTAACTAATGCTATTTCCTTTAGACTGCCTTTTCGTTGGACAAGTTGACTACATGACTAGTAAACCACTAGGATGGTAGTCTACTAGATTACTAGTAATCTACTAATCTTACAGTCTACTAAACATTATGCTGAATTGTTTACCTGATCAATATCTGCCACTTTTGTTTTCATGACCTTTGTAAAATGGCAATGTTCCCCTTTGAAATTTCCAAATGTGAATTTTGTGACGTCATACTACCGTCTTTTGAACATGCCATTCGTATTTTAAAGCCAGCAAACGACTATGTTTTACTTGAAATTTCCATGTGGGAATGGCGTTACGTCATTCGACGTCATTTTGGACATGACCTGTTGGCAATCAATTCCTCAATAGCAACCGCAAAAAAAAAAAAAAAATTCGTTTATAATGGCGGTGAAATTTTAAAACCATAAACTCATAAACTCAGTGCATCCTGAACTTTTTTTTAAAAGCTTTTTAAATTATTGCACTATTAGAACTTCAACATGTCCGACATTGCAGCCTAGTTATATTAGCTGTAGAAATTATTTTACAACACAATATACAACATTTTTCACCTAATATATATATATATATATATATATATATATATATATATATATATATATATTTATCTATATTAATAAAGCAAGGTTGGGTTCTGTCTGTCGCGGTCACATTTCCAGGTGTACCGGCTCAAATTCGGCCATATTTGAACATGTCGAAATCGGTGTATTTTTTTTTAATGAAAGTAAATAAATGTTACATATTTGGAAAGAGCTTTAAAAACTGATAATTTTTTCTGCGTACACTTAATCTTTTACTTTAATAGTTTAGAGATATTTCAATTCTAAATGCATACTCCACCGAATAAAACGTAAACACAGCGTGATTCTCACTAAAAAATGAATCACTGAGAAATGAAAAATACACCCATGCGGTGACGTCAAACTTCAAAAGAGATAAAGTTTGACGTCACCGCATATGTATATTTTTTCATTTATCTTTTGATATATTACACTAACGTGCGTGACACTGGAATTGACGTTTATGTATAATGAAGAATGGCAACTGCTACGGCATTTTTATTTTGCTTTCGCACATTGTTGGCCAATAAACTGACAAAAATCATTAAAAAATTAATTTTTAAAAAACTAATTGAGCCCCAATTTCGTTTTTGCTGCTTTGCCATTTTCGGGTCTGTAACAGCATAAAATGTAAATAATTGATTTAAAATTGACTCTCAAATATTTTTATAATTTTTAAATGTTACTTTTGTGATTATTGTTAAAAATAATTGCGTGGCAACAATTATATACATAACTTCTCTTTAGAATGCTGTTGAGTTGAAAAATAAAAGGGTTTGCTGTTGATAAGTTGTATTATTAGTTGTTCTTTAGTTAAATACCGTTAAATTAGTAAGCTCTTCTGACGTTGTCTCAACTAGGAGGCAACAGGTAATAAACATTAACTGAGTCCAATTTGGTCCCGGTCGGTGAAACAGTCTAAGATTCTATAGCGGAAAAACAAACAAACGAGCTCTTTTATATATAGCAGTAGAGCTCTTTTATATAAAACAGTTCCGTGACTAACTGACAGATATCGCACAGACCAAACCGCTGGACCTAAAGTGCTGAGCGTACTTTCATTTGAACACAATCAACACGAAATCGGCGGCCATTTTAAACTCGAAAGCGAAGTAAATTTTCACCGATTCAAGTTTGGTGGAAAGTTTTACCAGCTAAGTGAGAAATACGATACTCCCGAGAAATGGCCTCAGACTACCGATTTTCTTCTAGCTTGCGAGAACGCCCTCATAGTGACGTCATTTCTGACGTTTCTCGATAGTGAATTCTTTTCGCCTGAGACTACACCCGTAGGCCTGTATATCCTTGAGAGGTTGTTGAATCATTAAACGTGAACATGTGACATAAGATTATTTTTGTTCTCATTTCATAGTTCTATATCTATTTTCAGTTTTGATTTTAGATATTATATAGAATCATGTTTGATCTGTCCAAACAACAAATAATTCTTTAATTTTTATTTTCATTTTACCGATTTTTTTCCAAAACTGTTCATATTTCATGTATTTCTTTCTTTGCTGATTAGTTTAGTTTTTGGTTTTAGATAAATATTTTACTAAGATATTTTTGTATGAAGTTCACCATTTCTTTATTTTGTTTATTACACGCTAAAATATTTAAAAAGTGCATATTCACATTTTCTTTATATAAATATTTATATTTAGGAAATTTTGGTGTTTATTGAGAGGTTTATTTGTTTTTCCACAATACCATATGCTCCGGAAGCCTATTTAATATTTCAATTGTGCTTATTTTTTGACTAAACCGAATACAGAATATCTCGCAACATAGACATGTGCAATTCTGCATAATACATGCACTCATATAATTTCAATGTACAATGCAATACTATGTCACCAATAACACAAATTTCAGGATATTTGAATTTTTGTATTACAGGAATATAGGATAAAGTAGCCAGCCGATTTATTTTCACATGAAAATTTATCTTTTTGTAATGCAGGTATGCTCATATCATACCTGGTGGTGGTGGGTGTTAATACAAATAACAAATTTTTCTTTTTGTGGTTTTGTGTGTGTGTTCAAAGCCCGGCTAGTATATATATATATATATATATATATATATATATATATATATATATATATATATATATATATATATATATATGATGTACGTTTCAAAAGATTTTATATACACGCCATTAACCGCCATTGTCCGTCTAATAATTCATCATTCTATTTTTTAAATAAACCTTGAAGTTTACAATGAAAAGCGAAATTGGATCGCTAAACAGAAATGAATGGAATGTTCTCCGCGCAAAATCTCCTTCGATCTAAAAAAATACAGCAGGAGCCTTTAATTTCGTCCTCTGACGTAATTTATCTGTCAGACAAATTGTGCCTGAATTATGAATCTGTCGGTTTGAAGAAAACCCTGATTCTGTTTGACAATAATCGTAAAAAAAAAAATTATATATATATATATATATATATATATATATATATATGTAATATACCCTTTACACACGTCCTTAAAATATAACCTGAAAAGGAAACTAGCTCATATTTACATAGCTGGAGCTGGACTCCAGCTAGTCTGAAATGAATAAAGTTAAATTTGGGAGCAGTAGCGTCGAATCGTTTATTAGAGCGCCATAAGTGCGTCCGTCCGTTACAGAACACAGCCCGGAAGCGAATATCACCTTTCAACCTTTAGCGCGAGAGGCGAGGTACATGTGACTATAATTTTGCAGGATGAGCAGATATTGGGGCTCTCGATGCGGATTCACGCCTTAATTCTAACATGTACACGTTTAGAAATGCAAAGGCATGCGATTTATGGGAAGTTCTGTAGCTAAGGGTTTTAAAGCGACAAATTAAGATTACTGCGGATTGGGATTTAAGAAAGGGAATTTAAATGCTTGAATGGAGTGTGTACCATTTAATGTATTACACACACACACACACACACACACATATATATATATATATATATATATATATATATATATATGTATATATATATATATATATTCTTGTTTAATATGATGTTGTTCTGAGAGGTGGTGACGAGAAACTATAATATTCCAAATGATTCCTTTATAATTTATTATGGTAATATGCATTCATTTATGATGTTATAAAGATAATTCATTTAAAAGTGTGGCGCACACACACACACACACACATATATATATATATATATATATATATATATATATACATATATATATATATATATATATATATATATATATATATATATATATACATATATACATATATACATATATATATATATATATATACATATATACATATATACATATATACATATATATATATATATATATATATATATATATATATATATATATATATATATATATTCTTGGTGTGAGGGGGGGGGGGCTGAGATGAACAGATAAAAATATTTATAATGGAAAATCAGTATTCATAATGCAATTTCCATTTCTTTGGGGGGGGGGGAGGGCCTCCTGTGTGCGCCACTGTGTATATATATATATATATATATATATCACGTATTATACACATATATATATATATATATATATATATATATATATATATATATATATATATTTATATACATATATATATATATATACATATATATATATATATATATATATATATATATATATATATATATATATATATATATATATATATATATATATATATATATATATATATATATATATATATGTATATGTATAATACGTGATTTTTTGCTACACGAGGGCTAATTAGACCAGGACCTGCCTATATACTTCTATGTATATATATATATATATATATACTTGTATGTATGTATATATTTATGCATTTATTTTCACGAATTGAACCATCCTTTGATGTCAATTAATGTTCGAAATCTTTAGATACAGAATGCTAAAATTAGAACCTGCATCCGATGACGTCACGAGCCATTCTCCAAGAATCCAATCGAACGAATTAAGCAACTGAAGTGAAATGCTATTCCAAGTTATCGTGAGCCCTGCTCAAACAGATCCTTCCATCCTACCTCCCTAATCAACGTTCGGAAACACTTCCGGTCGCTCCGTCGAATGTTTATTTAAAAGAGCAATAGTCAAATATTGATACGCCAAACGACAAACAGTGGAACGATATTCAGCTGGACGATCCCTTAAGTGTTCGATAAGCTGTGAAATTCTTTAAGCTGTTACAGAAGTTAGCTCGTTGCAAGTATACGTATCTGCATACATATTCACGAAAGAGCTGTATTCAAGTGGATAAACTTTGTTCAATTTTCGAAATAATAATTACATTTCCGGGCATCTGTAGACACCTGTGTTATATCTAAAAAAGTGTGCTTCGAAAGTCGAATCATGATATATGGTAATGTAGTTTTTGTTTATTTGTTTCTTTATATATATATATGTGTGGGGGGGGGGGGGCATGTATATGTATGTATGTATTTATGAATGTCCAAATCTTCTTTTGGCCCTGTGATCTGTTGAATCGTGATATACGCCCTGCACTTTATATATATATATATATATATATATATATATATATATATATAAATAATGTCTGCTCACTTTAAAAATACGAATATCATGTCCAGGTGACTTCGTACGTCGTAATACTAGTCTTAGGTTAATATTTGAAAGGGAAACATTTGTTCAAGTTAACAACATGAGAACTTTTCGATCCTGTGACGTTTCGAACAATATCGAAGCGTGTTTGTTTATCTGGTTAAGAAAACTATTAAATTTAATCATTTATAGTTTGGATAAGGCCAAAAATAATGCAGGCGTTAAATATAGTTTATCGTCTTCCGGGTTTTGAAACATTGTTTTCATATTCTCTTTTTATTTTTTTAAAAATTTAACATAATCACTGAGATGAATAAGGAAGTTTCATTTCGGAATAATAGATTTTTGTATATATATATTTATACGCGAGTGAATATTTTCTTTTGCATAAAAATGGGCCGAGATTATTTCAATTAAACAAGAGGACAAGTTTTATCGATCACGATGCAGAATGTTGCGAGGAGATGGCGTTTTTATCGGGTTAAAAAGCCATTATATTTAATCGTTTATAGTTTAGATAATGGGGAAAAAATGCAGGCGTAAAATGTAGTTTATTTTCTTCCTGATTTTGAAGCATGATTTTCTTTCCTTTTCCACTTTTTATATTCTAATTAATTACCATGAAGTTTAAGAAAAGCTTATTTTGGAACAACAAATTTATATATATATATATATATATATATATATATATATATATATATATATATATATATATATATGGTGATTTTTTTTTTAACTGTCACTACTCAGAGCCATCTGTAGCGCGATCTATCAGCCAGAATTCCACCAAAATTGATAGAGGGATTAAGGACGACATGGGATTCCGTGAAAAAAAAATTAGATCCAAAAGTCGCTGATAGGGGACGATATGGCGCTGTTGTTGTCGGAACACCCGAGACTTTGCATAAAAGGCTGGTAAAACATCAAAATTCAAATCATGACATGTGTGGGAGTGCGTTTCGGAGACTCTTTTGTTTGGTTTCAGTCAGAGTCAGATGAC
>OU015490.1:136634301-136636801 GCA_907164885.2 Dolomedes plantarius | reverse complement strand
TTCAGGAGGCTGTTTATATCTCTTTCAATACCAATAGTCTCAAACGAACTTCTAGCTTACGTTTCAGGGTTTGATAACATGCTGAATCTACTAATGTCACGTTTGCCTAAATGATAGTGCACACTTCGCCGAAGATTTATGTGGAATATTTGTGTTATTCCAGGAAGCAGCAACCAGGATGTGGGAGGTGAGAAAAAGGAGTCCCTGTGTTTGTTTGTCAGTGGAGAAAAGTGAAATCGAACTTGGACGGGTTAGATGCCCCTGGGTCGAGCTATAAGGGCAGTGTTTACCTAAAGTGTTTAAGTGGAAACCATTATGTTATGTCTAACAAAGAAATGGATGCATTTTACGACTGTATTACATCCCATCTTATCACTTTTTCTTTAAAAAAGTAAAGAAAGAACTTGGTGCCTTTTGAGGGTTTAAGTGGCTTTTTTGGAAAAATGAAAGGAAACTGAAGAGTGTAAGCTGATTCTTAAAACCGGTGGATTGATTCTTTAAAGCGAAAATTTTAACATGGAAATAATACATTTGTTTTTGTTTTTGCGATATTGATTCTTATAAACGGTTAATTCTTATAACCACTGATCACTATAAGCGGTGGTTACTGTATATATATGTGTGTGTGTAATAGCTTAAATATTATGCTCTCCATTCTAGCATCGAAAATCCCTTTTCTAAATCCAATCCCCATTAATATTAATTGATCGCTTTAACACCCTTAGCCACAGAACTTCCCATGAATCGCATGCCTTTCTGTGTCTACACCTGTATGGAATTCAGGAGTGGGTCAGCATCGCGAGCCCCTAAATATGCTGACCTTACAAATAATAGTCACACATACCTCGCGCTTAAGGGTGAAAGGTGATATTCTTCAGAGCCGTTCTTCTGGAATGAACGGATGTACTTTTGTCGCTCTTAATAAACGATTCGGCCCGACTGCTTCCAAATTTAATTTTATTACTTTATATATATATATATATATATATATATATATATATATATATACTGATAGATAGAAATATACATTTATATATAATCTGCGACTACAACTACTACCAGTTCAATATACTCAATTTTACCTTTTCAAATGTATAGTTCTCTTATTGCATAAAAAGGCATAAAGTTGCATTAACAAGCCTACTATAAAATGCTATATTCACAGTGTAAAGGAAAAGTTACTTTCTGTTAGGAGAAGTTATTACGGGATATAATGTTTCATTAATACCTCCGTCACAAAATACGACGATATAGTACATAAGTAGACGATTGAAATGTTTAACGCAACATTTCCGATTGGTTCCCCAGACGCGAAACGCGTCGTTTTTGTGCACTTAGCTTAGAACGCACCGTAAAACATCGGGAGCTAAGTGACAAAAACCACCTGCTTTTAGGAAAATGGCATGGATGGGTTTTGTCCAAACCTTATCAAAATAATATTCTTTTGTATATAAATATATATATATACACACACAGATCGATACACAGAACTTAGAGATCTACATCCATAGATAATCTACGACTACAATTTCCAGGCAAGTAATCCCTTAAATACATATTGAATTTTATAAAAAGATTCGATTTTCGAAATGAGCTAGCATTGCTGCCTGAAAATGTTCGTAGTTACTCACAATCGTACCACAAAATGCAATATTGACGATGGAATAGGGTTCCCCAGACACTTTATTCTGAAGCGAAAAGAACTTTTGTTTACTTAGCTTAAAACTCGCCATGCAGCTTCGGAAACTGCCCGAAAAAACCACCTACTCCTAAGAAAATTGCTGTCTTATTTTATATACAGGCAGATACTTTTTTTAAATGTATTTTCGGCCTGCTTAACTCTGAGCCTGTTTGTTTTTCTTTCATCATATGATTTATTTTTTCACCAGGTTGCTAAGGCGTTCATCTTTTTGTCTCTTGGATACAAGTTATACACGATGCTAGTATACACACAAACACACATTTTTATATACATACATATACATACATATACATACATATACATACACACACACACACACATACACACATACACACATACATACATACATATATATATGTGTATACGTATATAAGTTTATGATTGAGTCACCGTTACCTCTTTGCTTCCATGCAACATATCTCCAAGCAATTTTAGACAATGGACAACTGACCCACATCCAATCTCTCCGATAAAACAACATCCTAACGATCCCGGAATTGCAACGCCACTGGCGGCCATCCTTGATGAAGATGAACGGAGAAACTTCCTGCAATTAAAATCCCATTTTCGACGCCCCCGGAGATCCATCACGCCCCTGCATGTGACGCCACTGGCGGAAATCTTCATTTGTATCTTCAGTCGGGGAAACGATGTTAAGCGTCAGTTTCTTAGTCTCGCGAGACACACTTCTAGTGTATATATATATATATATATATATATATATATATATATATATATATACACTCATGGACAAAAAAATTAGCGCACCAAGAAATAATTGCGGGATCGTAACGAAAC
>OU015490.1:136606801-136629301 GCA_907164885.2 Dolomedes plantarius | reverse complement strand
TTTTAAGTCTCTAAAGGATATAGTAACTGTATTGGTCGCCTAAGTTGACCTTTTGCAGTGCGTACGATGCACGATCGCACAAACCCGTCACGTCCATAAAAAACACTTTCTATGATTCCTATATTCCAGAGCAATTTCGATTTGTTTGTACCTTCCACTAACACTACTTGATTTTTTTTCAAGTCTTGCTGAGGCGTTGGAGTTTTGAGCTTGTGAGCAGTCCTCAGTTGGAACAGGTATTGCTCTTTCCATTTCTTCCAAAGTTGATTCAAGAGCCTCGATTGGTACTGCTGTCTCTTACTGAGATGCTCTCTTGTGGACGTTTTCTCCAACATCTCAATGAAATGTACAGGGAGTTGGATGTTTTCTCTTCCAAATAGTAGGAAGTGAGCTGGCGTAAGAGGACTCGGTTCATCAGGCTCATTATAAACGTATGATATAGGTCGATGGTTTAGAACGGACTCTACCTCTGTGAGAGTAGTCAGAAGTTCTTCGAAATTAAGGAGGGATTTCCCCAAAATTTTTCGTAGGGGGTCTTTCACACTCCTCATGAGTCTTTCGTAAAACCCTCCCCACCATGGGGCACGTTCCACAATGAATTTCCAGGTGATACCTCCCGTGGAAATGAAGTCTTTGATTTTAGAGTCCTTTAAAATGTCCATAAATCTACGTAGTTCTTTATCTGCACACTTAAAGGATTTGGCATTGTCTGAGTAAATAACTTTACAATTTCCTCTTCTAGATAGGAATCTGCGAAAGGCAAGTAAAAACTTTGAAGTGCTCATACCCGAGACCAACTCAAAGTGCACAGCCCTGGTGACAGCACAGGTAAAAAGTGCGATATAGGCTTTCTGTGACTGATCCTGATTTCTTACGTACACGGGGCCGGTGAAATCTAGTCCGCAGACTGTGAATGGAGGAGTTTCGGCTATTCTGTCTCTGGGTAATTGTGATGTGAGTTGCTCAGTAGGCCTTGCGCTATACCTTTGGCAAATTAAACACTGTTTGATTATTCTTTTGACAGTCTGACGACCCTTAGTTATCCAGTACCTTCTCCGAATTTTTGTCAATGTTGTGTCAGTTCCGCCGTGAAACACACTTTCATGCTCCCTCTTTACAAGCAGTTCGACAAACTTAGATTGTCTTGGGAGAATTATTGGTTGTTTCTCTTCAAATGAGAAGGCACTTTCTCCCAATCTGCCCCTTATTCGTAAAATTCCCTTTTCATCAAGAATGGGGGACAGACTATACAAAGGAGATACAGGTGAAATATGTTTGTTTTTCTGCAAAGCTCTTATTTCAGCGGCATAAAATTCCGCTTGGGTATTTTTTAGCCAAAAATTCTCAGCATCTAGAAGCTCTGACGTACTTATATCACCACAGTTGCTGGATTTCTTTCTAGCACGTGATATAAATCGTATCACCCATGCAGTTATTCTTAAAACCTTCAAGAGTTTACAGAATTTTGACACGTCTATTAAGTGATCTTGTTTTGACACTATGCAATCTTGAGACACTACATTGTTGCGATATTCTAAATCGCCTTCGTTAACGTCTCGTAATTTCTGCACAGACCACATTTCTTTGTGTTCACGCAACCACTTGGGCCCTTGCCACCACAGTTCGTTATTTTTCAAATCTACCATGGATGTGCCACGAGATATCAAGTCCGCCGGATTGGTTTTACCAGGGCAGTGGAACCAGGCAGAAGTCTCGGTTAACGTCTGAATCTCTTTAACGCGATTGCTTACGAATTGTTTGAGGTGGATATATGGAATCTTGACCCAACAACATACAATTGAAGGGTCTGTCCAAAAATAATGCTGCATTTTTCCTTTTAAAGCTCTCGAAACACTTTTGCTTAATCTCGCAGCTAGGAGAGCACCTAGTAATTCCAAACGGGGAAGAGTTTGTTGCTTTAAGGGTGCAACTCTGCTTTTTGCGGCAACAAAGGCTGTAGTCACAATTCCATCGCACGTAATTACTCTTAAATAAACAACCGCACCAAAGGCCTTCGAACTAGCGTCAGAAAAAATGTGGAGCTCAGTTTTTTCTACCTCTTTATTCCCTATCTCGAAAAAATAATACCGCGGTATTTCCAAACTTCCTAATTCTAAAAAATCTTTGTATAATAGCCTCCACTCTGAAATTATCTCTGGCGGGAGTTCTTCGTCCCATCCCAAGCCTAATTTCCATATATTTTGAATCAAGAGTTTCAATTTTACAGTAAAGGGACCTACGAATCCCACAGGATCGAATACGCGGCCAATAATTGCTAACAGAAAACGTTTAGTAATATCTTCCTCAGAAATAACTTTGGCTATATTTTTTACGTCAAAATTAAGTATATCATTTGTCGGTTTCCAACCTACACCTAGGACATTAAAGGGAAACACAGACTGGCCTAAAGGTTCATCCCAATCATCTTGCATGTGAACACCCGAATTTTTCCACATCTCCCTTAATTTATTATTATTTGTTAACCATTTCCTTAAATCCATCCCCGCCTCTTGAAAGATTTTAATACACTCTAAACTAGCTTGATACGCCTTTTCAACATCTGAATGACCACCAATTACGTCATCAACATAAACGTTTTCATTTAGAAACTCAAATGTTGAAGGAAATTTAACCTCATATCTTTTTATATGCTCTTTTATGGTAGCCGCTAACAAAAATGGGCTACAGTTGATTCCAAACAAAACCCGACAAAATCGATAAACAATAGTGTTGGAATCATCATTAGGATTATTCGTCCAAATAAATTTCGTCGCGTCTCTATCCTCCTCATGTATGCCTACCTGAAGGAACGCTTGTTTTATGTCAGCGGTAAAGGCAATAGCATTTTTTCTAAACCTAATTATTAGATCAAAAATATCTGGATATAAATTTGGTCCAATGTGGAGGCAATCATTAATTGACAGCTCATTTCTAGCATGAGAACTTCCATCGAATACAATACGTATTTTACTTGTGACTTTGTCTTCGCGAATTACAGCCCTATGGGGTAAATAAAACTCTACTTTATTATCATTTTCTGGGGCCTTTTCAATTATCCCTTCACGTTCATATTCTTCAATTACTTCCTTGTATTTATCAAAGAACGAGGGATCCTTTTTAAAGCGTTTACGTAACTTATCGAATCTCTCTGACGCTACCTCGAAGTTATTTTTTAACGATTCCTTAGCATTTGGTTTCCACATTAACCCAACACCATAACGACCATTTTTATATTCGAGATTGGATCTAAATTTTTCAAGTAATTCGTTATCAGAATCTGAAATATTTTCTTTTTCCACATCAATGCCCATACCTTCTAGTTCAAAAAACAGTCTAAAATCATTCATTTCAAAATCAGAACTAGCAGCATGATTCACAGTTATATATCCCGAAACAGAATTGTTGTGTTCACTAGTCTCGCGACCCTGAACTACAAATCCAAATATACTATCAGTCGCTACGAGCTTTTCACCCAGTGGAACAGATGTGCCCTTTAACACTTCAGATAAATAATCAGCTCCCACAAGTATGTCTATATCGAAACTTTGAGCAGTGTCACCCAGTTGGATCCCCCTTTGCAAAGCCATATTTTTTACTTTCAAAGGCGGCGGGGCAATAATTCCGCTCGTAATGTTACTGACCGCAAGCGCTTCCAGCTCAATTTGTTGCGTTGGATTGTTTATGCTTTGCAGGGGGAGCCGAAATGTTTGACAGATCAAGTGTTTCGGATTCTCGCTGCCGAACCCATAAATCTGTAACTGCTCTGATTTAATGGCCTGGAGGTTCAAGTTATGGCATATACTTCTTTTCACAAAGGTCCTATGACTGCCTGAATCATATAGTAATCTCACCCGTTTTTCCTTATGTTTTGTTTTAAGAATTGCGCAACAAGTTTGAAGTAACGTAGGACCATTTGCCAGATGCGTTTCTGAAACCGAAACTTGTGTCGGGGTTTTATCTTCCTGTGAGGCTTGAGAAAGTTCTTTAGTTTCCTCTTTCGGCATTATAGAATTAAATTCTTTGTCACAGATCAAAGTATTATGCGACTGATTACACGATCCGCACGAGATTTTATAAAAACAGAATTTAGAAACATGGCCCCTTTTCAAACATTTAAAACATCGCCGTTGATTTTTAATTGACGCCTTTTTCTTATCAACAGTTAAAAAACAGTTAGCCGTGTCATGGGTTTTGTTGTTACAAAATATGCAATATATATTAGAATTAGCTGATAACGCAGATGCTGAAGGCATTATACGTGGAGAGCTTTTATAATTATTCTCACTTTTATTTCTATACTGAATTCCCGACTCAAAATCTTTACTAGTGGAATCTTGTTTAAGCATAAAAGACGCTTCACGACACTCGACTTCTTTACGGATAAAATCTACAAGCTCTAAAATATCAAATTCGGAATCATTACTTCGCTTTCGATTATACTCCAAACATAATTCATCGGGCAATTTTTTAAGTATTACGGGGCATAATAAATTTCCGTATGAACCAGCCGCTACGTTTAATGACTGCAAACTGCGTATTTGTATTTCGCAATTATCATAGAATTTTCTCAGAGCTCTCGCATTAGACACATTTTTTACTGGCTCAACAGATAATAATTTTCCCATGTGTGAGGATATGATCAAGGAAATCCGTCCAAAACGCTCCTTTAATAATTTTATTGAGGAATCATAATTTTCAGCAGTCAAAGCGAAACCCGAAACTGCACTAAGCGCATTCCCTCCCAAATACATTTTCAAGTAATTAAATTTGTCAATTTTGTTCAGGCAGTCATTGTTGTGAATCGCATTTTTGTATTGATTCCAAAAATCTAACCACCCACTAGAATCACCAAAAAATTTAGAAATTACCAACTTTGGCAATTTTACAACATTAGATTCATTAGATGGGTAAACATTTTCCCTACCATGTGAGGTACTTTCAATTTGATTCGGAACTGTATTCTGTACAGTAGTTCCATTTTCTAAATTTACTAAATGACTAAAATGCCTACTGATTTTACCTCGGTATTTTACAATTTTCTCAAAATATTCCTGACTTTGTAAAACTTCATTCTCTAGATCATCCGCATCAATTCAGGGTTCAATTTCTAAATCCAATTTTTTCAATATTTCAGATTTCTCTCTTAACTGATCATCTGCTTCCCCTAAATCCTCATTTTTCTCCGCAAGTGTGTAATTTTGATCTACTGGTGTAACGAAAATATTTTCTATCCTAGTAATTAGTTTTGTTGTCAACTGCCTAATTACGCTACGCTTTTTCTTAAGCGTTTCTAAATCAACCTCTACACTAGAACTAGAGTTGTGTACTGACATTTTCAATTCTCCTTTCAAAAACAGTTAAAGAAAAGATCAATGCAATTCTAAAATAATGCAGTTATACTAATTATATACACAATACAAAAATCAAAATATAAGTAATCAACCTCATAAGAATATATATAACCTTAATTCCTTTCAAAAATACAGTTGGAATTAATATTAACCAAAAATAATAATTTTTTAACTTATCACAACATACACTTCTAATGAGGTCAAAAACAATAATAAATCCTATACACCATTAAATCCAATCTCGAATTAAATTAAATTCTACTATTAACATCGGCATTTCCCGGCCGATGCACCATGTCGCCAAAGATTAGCTTTCATGATCGCCATGGTGTTACCGATAAATAATACAAATTAGAAACCAAATTCTTTAATAATACAGATTTATTATCGCTTACCTAAGCTTCTGGAAGTGTGCCTACAGTATTGCTCCGACATGAAGAGCATAGGGACATATTCCCCTTTCCCACACTCCAACTAGGCAATCATCGGTGGTTCTGGTGTTTTTCAAAACACTATACTATTTTTCTGGCCGTGCGAAGTGCTGGGAACGCCCTCTCGCGGTCTACACGATATAGCTTATTTATTTAGGGGTTGGTTCCGTTACACATATTAAACCACGAAATAATTTAAATCACGGAATCATCCTATCTTAATTATATTCTCCAGCTAATTACTTCTATTTTAATTTACTTACCTTAGAAATAGAATCCAATAGAAGCCAGAAGAGTATGGATCTTTAATAGAATTCAAATGTGTATTTGTGTGCTTGCTTATATTTGTATGTGTGTCGGTGTATGTATATAAATAAATATATATGTATTCATAGAAATATATCAATAAAAAAAAATACACACACACACACGTGTGTTGTGTGTGTGTATGTATTTAAAATTATGTTTGACTTTACTTAATATAAATTAAACAGCAGTCTTTATAAAAACTTATATCTTAAAATTTGTCCCTATTAACTTCTGTATGGCATCACGCGCATCCAATTATCGGTGAGTAAAATTTCCCATAATGTACTGTATTTAAAACCATGTATTCATGAAAAATATGCTAAACACGTTTCGTTTCCAAATTAAATTGCGGAATCATTCTGTTCGCTCGCTAATCGCATCTATTTCAATTTAGTTCCTTTCGAAATTGAATATTTTAGTTAGCAATCCACTGGAGTCCAAATGAGTGTGTATTGTAATTAGAATTTCAATTTCATCCGCGGAAAAAGACGCGTTACAAACTCGTTAGCGTGATTTCGAATTTTAATTATTTTTTGAGTTCGCTGGAGACATTACTATTCTCTATTATGCATTCATTAAATTACAGCAACAAGGGGAAGGGCGACATTAAAATTCGGAAGGCGAAATACGTTTATCTTATTTACCAATACTTCATTTTCTCGTTTAATTAAATGAAGCGATATATATATATATATATATATATATATATATATATATATATATATATATATGTAGATATAGATGTGTGTGTACGTGTACGTATGTGTACATATATTTATATAAAATTTATAAGTATATTGCCCATATATATATATATATATATATATATATATATATATATATATATATATATATATATACATACTGAGCGGCTACTTTATTATGTCCACCTGTCAGTTTATGCAAATGACATATTGTGCCACAATGTTGCCGCTAGAGTGCGATATAGCTATAAAAAGGGAATGCATGGCAAGTGAACCATCAATTGCACTGTGTTGCTTGCGAAGATATGGGCAAAAAACGTGATTTAACTGAATCTGAACGAGGTGTGATTGTAGGCGCTCGAAGCGTCGGAACCAGTATCAGCAAAACGGCTGCACTTGTGAAGTGTTCGAGAGTAGCAGCTATTAATGTTTGGAGAGAATGGACTATCAAGCAGAAAACCGGGTCTCAACGTCAGGCTTATGGTCGTCACAGGCTACTGAATGCTCGATCTGAAAGGAGACTTGCCAGAGCTGTCCAGTCCAACAGAAGAGCAACATTACGCCATACAGCGGGGAATCATCAAGAAGCAACTGCAAACGTGTCTGAACGAACTGTTCTCCGCACATTACGCCGTTTAGGCTATAGAAGCCGACGACCTGTTCGAAAGCCTCTACTGTCTGCCTTGAATAAGAGCAGACGTCTGCAGTTGGCAAAGGAGCACACGGATTGGACAGAAGATGATTGGAAATGTGTCATGTGTTCCTATAAATCACGTTTTTAGTTACACCATGCAAATAGCAGGGTGCGAATATGGAGAAAACAGCACGAAAGCATGGACCCGAACTGCATTGCCACAACACTTCAAGTTGGTGGAGGCAATATCACTGTTTGGGGGATGTTTTCTTGGCAATGTATGGGTCCTTTGATTCCTATGAAACAACGTCTGAATGCCCAAGGGTATTTCAGTGTTATCGCCAATCAAGCACATTCTGTTATGTTAATGGTGTACCTTGACAGGGATGGATACTTCCAGAAAATGCTCCTTGGCATAAAGCAGACATTGCCCTCAGATGGTTTGAAGATCATGACGGAGAATTTACCTTGCTTCGCTGGCCTGCATAATCACCAGATCACAAACCAATGGAGAATTTATGGAAGAATTATGGGATGTATATATATGTATGTATACATATATATGTATATATGTATGTATATATGTGTATATATATGTATGTGTGTGTATATATATATATATATATATATATATGTATATATATATATGTATGTGTATATATATATATATGTATGTATATATATGTATATATATGTATGTGTATATATGTGTGTATGTATATGTATGTATATATATATACGTATATATATATATATATATATATATATATATATATATATATATATATATATATATATATATATACTCTGTAGTATACCGAAAGCCGGGTTCTAGGTAATCCTAATAAAATTGCATGTGATTTCTAATAAACCTTCCTTTAGATTTACATGTTAAATTATATTGTAAAATAACTAATATGTAACTCTATGTATTTTAAGCCTTCCAGATTTCACGATGGCTCTTTCCTACAATAGTCCGTATCTGTAATTTAACGAATGTATCATAAATTATTTTTAATGATTCGCCCGTGCAGAAGAGAGAGAAAAAAAAAGTATAATTATAATTGAAAATCCCGCTAACGAGTTTGTAACGTGTCTTTTCCCTGGAATGAAATTCAAATCCCAATGACGATCGACACTCATTTGAATTCTAGTGGATCGCTTCTTAAATGAAATTATATTAGCAGCCATTCTGGCGCAGTGCATTGTAAAAGATTCGATTTCGAAGGAAGTAAATTGAAAGGGACGTGATTACTAGTTGAATAGGATTAAGACTGAAATATTTCGTGATTTCATGTGAAATTAAAACGCATTCCGCATATTTTTCATGACCGAATCATTTTAAATAACGGATATTATGAGAATTTCTTCTATGTAATAACTGTATATATATATATATATATATATATATATATATAATCTGTATACATAAATATTGTTTTCAACCGAATCATTAAAAATTATCTATTACGCATTCCTTAAATTAGCGAAATGAAACATTGAAGGAAAGAGAGAGAGAGATGATGAAATTTGACAGCAAAATTTGCATAGCATACCTGTGCTTACAAATTATTTTATTGTGAAGAATTCATCGAGTAATATTTTAGGCGGTAAGCTACAAAACTACAAATGGAAATTAATTTGTTAGGAATATCTAGAAACCAGCTTGGTATATACTAGAAAGTATATTATACATACATACATACATATATATATATATATATATATATGTGTGTGTGTGTGTGTGTGTGTGTGTGTATATATATATATATATATATATATATATATATATATATACACAGAGAAACCTCGATCCATCGTATTTAAAGGGACTTATTGCACTAAAGCAGGTGTTGGCAAGTAATTTTAATTGGGGTCTGGATACTACTGAAAATTTTTTATCGAGGTCCAGAAAAAAAAAAAAAGAACTCATAATACTTACTAGTTTTTAATTTTTATTTTGAGTCATTTAAGTAATTATATAAAATACAATAGGTATGTATTCTTAAAAATTAATGCGAGAAATTTCACCTGCGATCTTCAGCCAGATTTTTATAGTTTGGTTCACGCGGGGAAAAGCTAATTCGAAGAGTGTCTTCAAGGTGGGCGTCCATTAATCTCGAACGATATCTGTTGTTCAAAAAATTCATTTTTGAAAAGATGATTCACATACATATGTGGAGTCAAACATAGTATCCAGGTTGATAGCTAGTTATTTTGCAATTTTCATACTTTCCTGAAACATGTTTACTCCAAAATTCTTCAGTGGAAGCAGTTTTATACATTTGCAAGGAAATATCTACTTGCAAGTCAACTATCTCCATTTGAAGTAAAGGCTTTGAAAGACTGAACAACTTCGCAGCCACGTTAGTCCATTCTGACGCTGCAGCAACTTCATAAGGATTTGAGACAGCTTATTTAAGGAATAGAAACAGCTTCATATTTCTGCAAAGTCTTGGAATCTTGCAAATTCCTTCCCAATAGCTGATGTAAACCTTAAAAATACTGCAATGTCTTCTTCAGAATTCTTCTTTTTATACTTATGAATAAATTCTTGACTTGCAATATCTTTTTCAAAGATATCCAGCCTGCGACGGAAAGCAGACACACTTTAATCAGATCACATATTAATTTTCCATTTCCTTGTAACTCGGTGTTGAGCACATTTAAATATTTCAGAATGTCTTTCAGGAAAGCCACATATTACGCTCGTTTGTTACGAACTCCAAGTGATTCTTTGCTTTCTGCGTATCCAAGTTTTGCAAGAAGAAGGTTACTTGTTCTTTTATTTGCCAGAAACGTTCAATAACTTGACTTTTACTTAGCCAACGAACATTGTTGTGTTGCAATAAGTCAGAATACGCCGAATCGCATTCAGAAAGAAACTCCTTGAACTGTTTATTGGTGCTGAAGAGCAGAACGAGACGTCATAAAATTGATCAACTTGAACAAGCTCTCCATTACTTCTTTCAGAGTAGCACTAAGTTTTCCACAAAGGACTGTCTGGTGAATTATGCACGGTTTAGATATTAGACCTGCATTCTTATCTCCAATTCTCCTTTTACTAATCTTTTTTCTTTGGAAATCATCGCTGGGGCCCCGTCACTTGAAAGGGACACCATTTTATCAAAACTAATATTTGATTTTGTTATGAATTCATCAAAAGTCTTGAATAAAAATTCTCCGCGAGTCTGATCTTTAAATGGCAATATTTCTAGCAATTCTTCCTCGAGCGCTTTACTTTCAATGTCAAAAAATCTCACGAAAATAGAATTTTGTTCATCAACAATGCCACATTCACCAAGTGCTAAGGCGCAGCAAAGTGCCTTCTGCAGAAGTTCGTACAAACTACGTTTGTTGTCAGCAGCTAAAATTTTGGTTCTTCTTGTATTATTTCTTGCCGACAATGGAATACCTTGAATTGCGGCGACAATATCCTTTTTCTCTTCAAAAAGTGCCGTGGTCACTTCCAACATACATTCTTTTACTATCTCAGAGTCTGAAAATGGCTTCTGGTTTTTATTAAGCGTCCAGAACACACGCAGAATATCTTATTCGTATAAGATATTCTGCGAATTTTTCTTGCTCGCTCATGCAGCGAACTAGTAAGGCCGTGCTTTTTTTTGTAAGAAGTTAGATATGCTTGGAGTTTTTCTTTACGAGCTTCACTACCAAGAGGAAAGTTTTTGTGGAACTGCTGATGAGTTGATTCGTAGTGTCGCTTTAAATTGGCACTTTTAACAATAGCGACAGTTTTGTTGCATATGAGGCAAACTGGAACCGGTTTTGGCCTATCAGGCAGCGTAAAACAATATTGTTCAGTCTACTCAGTCAGAAACTTCCTATTTTCAATGTCAACTTTTCGCTTTTTAGGATCCATATTAATGTAGGTACGAAACATTTTAGTACACGACAAATTATAACTCAAATGAAGGAATGCACCTCACAAGATCGCAACGCAACTACCTAATAACTGACGATGTGTCGAAACATGCCGGTCAGTACGCTCCCTCCCGCCCGCAGCCTCGCACTCCAACGCACCCTCTTGTACTACACAGCACAGCACAGCATAGCAACAGCTATGTATCTACCTACTAAAACTAGTTACATAGAAATAATTAAATTGAATAGGTAGGTAAGTTATTTAAGAATATTTGGCTAAAACGAACTATAAATTAGTGAATATCTAAAAAAATACATAAGAATATATATAATATACATACATACGTACTCCCGTGTGTATATATATATATATATATATATATATATATATATATATATATATATATATATATATATATATATAAATGTATATATATATATATATATATATACACACTGAATTAGGGATACCTACCTAGTAACGAGTTGGGCCTCCTCTGGCCTTGATAACGGCTGCCACACGACGAGGCATAGATTCAACAAGTTTCTGGAAACGTTCCACGGGAATGGCTTGCCAAATATTGGTTAAAGCTGTCCATAATTCAGTAAGGTTCTTTGGTGCTGTGTGATGGCCTTTCACGCCTTGTTCCAAAACATCCCAAATATGCTCAATAAGATTTAAGTCTGGGCTTCTAGGTGACCAATTCATGACAGAGAAGTCAGAGGAATGCTCATCCAACCAGCCAGTAGCCAACCGGGACTTGTGAGAGGTACAGTTGTCTTGCTGGAAAACTCCATTACCGTGAGGATAACAGAACAGCATAAACGGATGGAGGTGATCACCCAGCAACTCTACGTACAGAATTGCATTGAGGGAGGTTGGTACACGCACCAAAGATCCCAAACTGTGCCACGAAAAAACACCCCAGACCATGATTGAGCCACCATATCCTTGTACAGTTCCAGCCAGGCATGCAGGATCCATGGTTTCATTAGCCTGACGCATATTCTCAGCCTCCCGTCGGCGTTAAGTAGTCGGAATCGAGACTCATCACTCCATGCTACTCGTTTCCAGTCCTCTACACTCCTGTCTCTGTGCGTCCACACAAAGAGACATCACCCCAAACACAGACACTGCCTGATACGTACGCATGGCTCACGGATATGTGATGGATGAAAACGAGTTCCAGGTTCTCTCAAAATCAAAATACGCTTATTATCGCTTTGGAGGCTAATACCTGTCCGTAAAGAGAACAGCCCTCCATTGATCACGAGTCCAGTGGACATGTTGACGTGTCCAATGCAAACGTTTCCGCCTATGGAGTGCCGTGAGCGGGATGCAAATGGCTTGCCGCCTCGAAAAAGACCACCTTCGTGAAGTCTTCTACGCATGGTTGACGTTGATACCAACCTTCCAGAGCTTGCAGCGAGGGATGATCTGCAAATGGAGCTTGCAGACGGAGTAATTGTTCCATTCCTTCGTGTGCATAATGACAAATTGGTCATCGGCACTCGCCGTAGCGTATGGCCGTCTTTGGCTGAACCTCCTGGATGCCGAATCTGGGGTTAGAAATTATTGCCAAAGTCTATGAACCACAGACGAACTCACATTTAGTCACCTGGCCACTTCTGTCTGACTTTGTCCTGCCTCTAGTCTCCTAATAGCTCGCCATCGCTGTTCTTCGGTCAAATGATGCCTGGATGTCATTGTTACAATATGGCTATGTCATATGTCTAATCTCAGCCACGCAGCGACAATTGTCGCTTTGCTCTGAGACATGTACTTTTATGCTCTTCGCAAATTACATATTCCGACTGTAGCGCCACCATTTTGCATAATGTAGTATTGTTCATCACCTTTTTTCTTAACAACATATTCAAATTTTAAACAGATTGGCCAAGTTTTGAACGTGTTATCCCTCTTTTTGTGATTTTTCCTTAATTTTTGATAACTGGTGCATGCATGTATGTATGGATATATATATGTCTATATATATTTATATATATATGTATACATGTGTATATGTATGTATATATGTATGTATATATGTTTGTATATATGTATGATTTATGTATGTATGTATATATATATATAGGTATGCATATATGTATGTATATATATATATATGTATGCATATATGTATGTATATATATATATATATATATATATATGTATATATGTATTATATATCTATGTATATCATATATATATATATATATATATATATATATATATATATATATATCATTAATTTCTAATACTTATATTTATTCATTAAAGAAAAATAAACGTAAAACCACAAAGTTTTCGAAAAAATTCTTGCTCCTCTTTTATCCAATCTCCATTTATAAGATTTCTGCATGCGTTATCGAAATCCTCTACAATCCCGTCTGCTATTAGCCATCCACTTATACTGGTTTCGTCGACGTTCCCAAATTGGAATTATAAAATAAGTGAAAAGAAACTTTCTTTTAGTGGGTTTTATTCAAGGGAAAGAGAACTCGTTACAGAACGAGATCTGATTTAATTTCGGAGTGCAATTTGGAAACACAGACATAAAAAAATGCAATTGTGCTTTTAAATCAC
This sequence comes from Dolomedes plantarius, assembly GCA_907164885.2. Taxonomy (NCBI): domain Eukaryota; kingdom Metazoa; phylum Arthropoda; class Arachnida; order Araneae; family Dolomedidae; genus Dolomedes; species Dolomedes plantarius. The sequence goes on along the minus strand of OU015490.1, from coordinate 136,615,403 downwards.
TTTTGATATGCATTTATATATATATATATATATATATATATATATATATATATAACTAGTCAATAAATGTTAATATTGTTTCTGTATTCCGTTTTGGTCGTTTATTGGGTTAAATCTCATGTTTTTCCCGAAAAGGCGCCCTCTGGTGGATATTTTGGAACTAAATTTTTTTTTCGAAATTCCGTGAGCTCATCTCCTGTATAGCCCATGTAAAATATTTCGTTGCATTCCGTTCACACGTTTGCGCTGTTGGATGCCGTTTATAGGGGAAGTTTAATTATAACCACCGGGTATACCTATATATATATATATATATATATATATATATATATATATATATATATATATATATATATATATATATATATACCGGGTGACCATAATGAAAACACCCCTACTCTGACCTCCCTGTATATCGAACTACTCAGTGTAAAGGCTTCAAATTTCACCTGCAGATCGTCACTGAAATGCTTCTCACGTGCAGAGTGATGCTTCTTTCATGTCTTCCACGGTTACCAAACGTCCTCGATAAGCAAGTGTCCCGCCACAGACAAAAATTACACAGCTTAAGATCCGCAGAACGAGATGGCTAGGTTGTCAAAAACTCACGACTGATTATCCTGTCTTTAGTGAAACGTTGCCCACGAAACTGTTGTTGTCTGGAGACTCTCCATCTTCCATAAAAATAAATGAGTCAAGACATTTCCGCTGTTGAAAATGGGGTACAACAACAGTTTCGAGCATTCTTATGTACCTGTTAGCCACCACGGTGCAAGTCACGGGGACATTGCTAGCAGCCTCTTCAGAAAAGAAGTTTCCATGAATGAATTTGGCTGTGAATCCACACCAGGCTGTAAATTTCGGTAAGTGGGTTGGAATCTAGTGGAAGGTACAGGGATTTTCCGTGACCCAAATGGGACAGTAATGGTAGTTCACTGTTCCACTGAGGTGGAAATGGTCGCTCCACAGAATCTGCCATGGCCACGATGCACCCAATTCAACTAGATTCAATTGCGTCTAGCAAGAAATGCCAATGTAAAGGTCAGTTGCTTCTCCCTGTCGACGGCCAGCAACTGTTGATTATGACCGATTTTGTAAGGAAAACAATGCACCATTTTTTCCCTAGTACGTTCCACACTGTAATGTAGGGAACACTCCAGTGTCGTGACACTGCATGTGTACTTCTTCAGCCGACAACATTATCCACTGACTGTTCAACAATAGCGGTGGCAACATCTTCAATGATATCTGAACGAGCCGGTTTGCGTCCTCCACACGGCCGAACTCCATTAAAACGAAAAAAATTCATTTCGCATGTGTTTTTTTATTAATATTATAATTATTGTTATTATTATTCTTTTCTTTTTCCTATTTTCTGTTGTACAGCTCCACCTATTGGTGCTTCTGGAACTAAATTTCTTTTTCGCGAAATTCGTTTCCCCATGTCTTGACTAGTATGTGTACAAAATTTGAAGCCTTTATACTGAATAGTTCGATATACAGGGAGGTCAGCGTAAGGGTGATTTAATTCTGATCACCCGGTATACAGCGAATAAATTGTAGTTCCTTTTTTTAATCGATCATCCTTTACAGGAACTCCGCATGTGTTATCGAAATCCTCCTCATCCACTTAATTTGGTGTCGTCGGTGTTGCCAAATTGGAATTACAAAATAAGTGGATAAAAACTTTCTTTTCCAGTTTTATTTAACAGAAAGAGAAGGCTTACAGAGCGAGATCTGCTTTAATTTCGGAATGCAATTTGGAAACACAGACGGGAAAATTGAAATTTAAAAAAAGGCAGTTACGCTTTTGGAAAAAAAGGGCTAAGACCATATTTCTTTTCAAGTTCGGGTTTGTTCGGAGAGTTTTAATTTAGGGTATATATATATATATATATATATATATATATATATATATATATATATAATGTGTGTGTGTGTGTATGTTAGTACTTGTCAATGTCTATAGGTACAGTGCTGTGCAAGTCAATTGGGACAAGCTTCATTTTTCATAAAATTCGTCCTTTCCCAGGGATTTCCTGCCTCAAATTTGTTTCAACTGCATTGTGTTGCGAAGAGAGGTTGGTCTTGACTAGTCTAAACAGATTTGACCACGGGATCAACACAAGTAGAGCATTTTCGCGTCAGTTGCGTTTCAGCTGTTGTAAGAAGTGGTCGATTGTTTGAGTTGTCTGGTTCTCGCGTGTATGAAAAACATGGATATCACTCCCAAGTAAAGGACTAGAATTGTTACCATTAGTCGGCATACCTCTATGACTGTGAGGGATATTGCTGCAGCAGTTGGAGTTGGAAAATGCAGTTCTTCCAGGATTATTAATCAGCAAAATATCTTTGGGACAGTTTCTACAAAACGGAAGAGTAAAAATGGACGCGAACGTACGACAACACCTCGGACAGACAAATTTATTGTACGAAATAGTAAAATGCATCCTCGCAAGACAAGTACAGACCTTCAGAGCGAATTATTGGCTACTGGTGTGAGCGTTAATTCATCGACGGTATGACGAAGGCTTATTGAAGCATAAAAATGGGCAAAAATGCCAGTCCAAAAACAGTTATCACATACAATGAAGAAAAAGAATTGTATTGTGCCAGGAAATATCAATCCTGGACTGCACACGACTGGAAAAAGGTTTTATTCGGCTACAAAACTTTTTTTTGTGTGTGCAAGGGTTTCGATCAACATTTGTCAGGCGAAGCGCTGGAGAACCCATCAGGGAACAACATCTTAATCAAACAGTTAAGTACCATCAAAAGATGTTTTGGGGTTATTTTACATCTGGAGGTCCTGGTAGCTTAGTACCAGTTGAAGGAATGATGAACTCCGAAAAATACGTTTCAATACTAGAAGACAAAATTGTGCCTTTTATGCAAACGTTCGCTGGCGGTGTTGGTGTGTTTCGACAAGATCTTGCTCCATGGTCTAATTCTAAGCTAGTGCAAATTTTTTTCAAGAAAACAAATTAAGGTTTGCGTTTGCCTGGTAATTCTCCAGATGTAAATCCCATCGAAAATTTGTGGAGCATTGTGAAGAGATGTGTGAGTAAGATGGACTGCTCAACCAATAAAAAAAGGAAATAGAATGTCCTAAAATTTCGGTTTCGTGATGACGACGTGAAAAATTCATGTTCTAAATGAGTGGAATCCATGCCAAAACGCGTAAAGCTACCATTAAAGCTAGAGGAGGACATATTTGTTACTAGATTGCTATACCAAGCATGCAAGCGAACTTATACTAATTAAACAACATACGTGAAAATTGTGTTTGTCCCAATTCATTTGCACAGTACTGTATATATATGTTTATAAATGTATTTATATATATGTATTACTGTAATAATATGCATGTACAAGGTGACCCGTGCGAAAATATCGCCCTCGAATAAAAATGCGATTAATTTGATAGCGAGGTTTAGTGGTAGTAGTAGAATGAAAGAAGAACCGGTTCATTTGTAGCCATTGTTCATTTGTCAAATATCAGTCGTAAGGATAATACAAAACCGATTACAAAATTCCTTTTGACACACATTTGGAGGTGAAGCACACCGCAATACAGGGGAACATGAGATATGCCCACGTCAAAACACATTTGTAGAAAATATTAAAAGTTAAGTATGACACAAACTCGTGGAAAATGTGTCATTTACAATACAAAACTTCTTTGTACACATTATTTGACTGCCGTATCGACGCATCCAGGGAGAGAACTCTAGGGTAAACAGTCCATTTTTAACTTCCATTTTTAAAAAAATAATACAGTGCGTTGTTCTAAATTAACAATTCGTCAGGAGTGGAGAACTTAATCTTTAAAATGGTTCCTCATTCATGGATTTTGGTATGAAGTTTGAAAGTGAAGAGTGTAGAAGTATGAAGGTAGAAAAAGGGATCGTCATCAAAAATCGCCTTCTAAAAAATTTGTGATGATGATGGTATGTTTTTATAAAATTGAAAGGTTAGTGTTCGAGAGATAAAAGTAAAAGGAAACAGATAAGCGAGCGTGTGCTTGTAATCTAGTAAATCTTTATATGTCTCGCGAACATTTTCCCATAAATATTACATAAAAAATTTGCCGATCCGCCACGCACTAACCGTTGCCCCAATCTCATTTTTTTCTTCTACTTGCACATCTCCATTGTAAGACCTTTATTTTGATTATCCTTTAATCATGAGACAACTTAGTAGGTTTCCCTTGATAGCTTAGAAGAATTTCGTCATATGCAATTCAATTGTGTACATACAACTGAATTAATAAAATAAAACTCTAGAAAGGCATACGAAAGAAAAACATCACTCATAAAATGTTCATCAGAGGGAAAAAAAGATTTTAGTGCAAACTAATTTCTTTCCAAGCAGAAAGAAGAATGTACACCCACGCAGATGTTAAAATAAAGGAAATCTCGATTAATTCACAAAATGATTCTAAAAGGCTATTTTAAAATTAAAAAAAATTCAGTACGAGAGATTAAAAACGGAAAAAAGAGAGCTCACACAGTCAATCTAGTGGAAGAGAGAATGTTTAATATTGATTTTACAATAAAATTTGTAATTATAAATTAACAATTCGTAAGAAGAGGAGAACTTATTCTTAAAATGGTACATCACTTGTCGATTTTGTTGAAGCGTGAAGGGAGAAATAGGTATTGTTAGAAAAATATCACCTTCTAGAAATATTATGTGATATTTATGTATGTATGTGTGAGTAAGTATGAATATATGTATACATACAGAGGCTCCCAAAAGTGTTCGTACACTTACGATTTTCAATGACATAGAGCTCTATCCATTAATTATAATTAAAATGAATATTTCAGATTGGGTATTAAATAATAAGATCTATAATCTATTCTTAATAAAACTACCTGAAATATTTTGAAAACGTAGTAAAACATTATTTTTAAGAAACCAGTAATCAAAAAGAAACAAAAACTTTATCTCACAAAAGTCATCGTACACTTGTAAAAAATCTCTACATATTAGTAAATATTATAATTTTTCGTTACATTAATATTTAGTTGGATATCCTTTAGCATTCAAAACAGCTTTTAAACGTTTTTCCATCATAATTGTTTTTAGTTCGCTTTTCGTGTGAATGTCGTGTTTTCGTACTCGAACCTCCAGTTCTCTCCAAATATGTTCTATTGGGTTTAAATCTGGCGATTGAGGTGGTGTTTTCAGAACTTGTGGACAATTATAGAGACACCAGAGGCTCTCAAATAAAAGTTGTTTCCAATACCCAAATTGTGGGCAAATAATTTTAAATTGTCTCTTAAGTTATTTCTATAAACAGCATGATTAATTATACCATCAATAAATACCAAATTACCTAGTCCTGATGCTGACATGCACCCCCACATAAAGACACCTCCACCGCCATGCTTAACTGTTCCTACTAAGTTCTTGGGATTAAGTTCCTCATTTTTTCTTCTCCATGCAATTATACGCCCATCGGAACCAAAAATGTTAAACTTGCTTTCATCTTCAAATAAGACATTATTCCAATATCTTTGGTAGCCCAGTCAAAATAGGTTTTATGGCTAAAAAAAATATGAAAGTTTTAAAAATTGGTGGAGATGTTTGTTTAGGCATGCTAATGAACATACTAAAAGTCCCCAACGATAAGACTTGAGCTTTTGCCGCCATCTTGGAAAATGCGTACACTTTTTTGGTGTTTTGCAAATAACTTCAGAAATATTGATTTTATGTAAAAAAAAATTTTATTTAAAAATTGAAGAGCACTAAATTGTGAACAAAAACGTTATTTACATTTTTTTATAAGCCCAACACGAACAAAGATAATTGACTTTGAAAGGAGCTAACCATCACACCTGGGACGTGGATGCGCGGGTCCTCCCCATCGCGATGGGAGAATGACCCGCGCATGTGTGCCAAAAGTCTTGTATACTCACGTTTATCAAATCTCTGCATATCAAAGCTCAAGAGAAAGTTGCAACAACACCCAATCCATTGTTATCAGGTTGTATTGTGAGGCTTGGTGGATTCTATATTTTTATGTCATACTTAGGCTGCATTGGGTACATAATGGATGGAGGTGAGTTAACATAAATATTAACTTTGATGTACGTAACTACGTCAGTAGAAAACATGTTGCCTGGCCATGCATAAGCTAAAAAAATCCTAGCTCATTTATTTACCCAAACAGCTTTAGCAAAAATAATTTTTCACGCTATGGACATATCTGATTTCAAAGCCATAATCTCCATGGGTTGTTTAGAGATTTTGAAGGCTTTTTTGTGTTTTCGCAAGTAACTTTGAAAATATTAATTTTATGTAAAAAAAAGTTCAATTCAAAAATTAAAGAAAATTAAATTGTGTACAAAATATATTAAATACATTTTGTCGTAACCCTAACACGTACAAATATATTGACTATTAAATTTGCGTTGATTATGGAGGTAGCGTCCAAATCTCGTTGCAGGTGCTTTCCTTTGAATTATCTCCACTCCCTCATTGCGGCATTCTTTAAACACAAGAAAATATACTTTGATGTGTTTTAGTATGTAGATAATTGATCATTATTAATTTTATAAACGAATGTAATAAACTTAGATGTATTCACTACCGTATTTTCACTGTGTAAAATTTTTTAAGCTTACCTACATTATGGTTGACGTGCTTTTTTCGGTACGGGATTGTTCGCGTCGTCAGTCTTGAAAAGATCATCTATAGGGCAGCTAGCATCATTCATCAATTCCTTTTATTGGATCACAGGGCAATAACTTTAATGGGGTATGTCGTTGTGACATACTCCATTGTAGTTTTTGTAGGCCGTTGTGCACTTGATGCCTGCTTTCCGACACACGCATCTTTCTCCCCAGTCAGTATTGCTGTTGCAAAAAACTATGCTTAAAATTGAATCCGGAGCCACTGCATCCAAAGTTGTGATGGGCACGAGGGTTTTCTTTTGACGTTTCCAGTCCCACACTTCAGGATTCAATTCATTCCCAAACCACTTCTGCACTTGGTGATACAACCGAAAGAAAAATAGCCTGGCCTCCTCTTTAGTTGAGAGAAGAGACGAAATGTATGGTTTTATTTTAGTGTCAAAATTTGCGAAGCATTTGTACCTAAACTTATTTAGGGACTGTTCACAGGAATGTGCTCCATACCAGATCAGAAAAAAGCATTCTCCTGCTTGAACCATCATTGTGCGATGAGTTGCATTTATTAACTACTGTCACGTTGTGTTCCATATCTTTAATTTGGAACATTTTTATGCAAAGTTTCTTTCCTTTGTTGAATGCTGCAGAAGTAGTATCACATCCACTGAACGCATGTAGAAAAAGTATACTTTGGTAAGTCCCGATGATTGTATTTCATTTGATGAATATATTTTTTTCTTTGATTTCTCCTTGCGTGGTTTGAAAGGGAAAATGTCTTTTTTCTGTAGGAGAGAGAGCTGTTAATAAAACTAGGTGGTCAACATCTTCACCGATGGTTACAACGATGTTGTTATCGGAACATACTTCATTAATTGCAGTATTTATAATGAGAATGTCGGCGGCGTCATTACTTTGTCGGAATCGAATCCCATTGTTTACACCTCAGCTGATAGAATACTGATCAATTCGCTCTTATTGTTTTCATTTGAAAGGAACTATTCTTGTTAAACAGTAACTCGCATGTTTCCATCAAAATTTATGTCTACATTTTTTTCACTATATACCGTATATTTTGTTCAATTTTTTGTAGTGTTAGTGGTGTTGGATTAGCCATTCAAAACGACTATACAGCTGGTACCATATTTCATTTTTATATAGTTAATTTATGCAAACTGCCGAAAAAGTTAATTGTGTTCCCCATTTGACACGGTGTAGGAGAAAACCACTGCCCACAATGTTGACGCAGTTCAGGAGGTTAAGGTCTCAGTTTAGAACTTCAAAAATGTCGTACATGGACAATGTCATTGTCTTTCGCATTCGATGGCTCGTATATGAGTATGTCCGTTTATGGTTTCTAGCGATAGTAGTTCAGTAGCAAAATCTCTAAACAACTCATGGAGATTATCCATATATTTAAGTTGCTAAGCCGATTTTTTGTTCAGTCCGTGAGAGAAAACTACTGCATCCATTTACTTCATTTTGGTCTTAAACGAAAGATTGCAATCTGTAGATTTGTCAAATTTGGTTTTTGTAACCACAATTTCTATGAATTAGCGATAATTTAGAATTAAAAATTGATTTCTGCGCATGTTCAGTGGCATGTTTTAATGATAGTCTCTATATCTCTCTCTGCCATTTTTTATTTTTATGATAATTATGTTAATTATGTTTGTGAAATATAAGATTAAATCTCCTGGAAATTGTTTATTTCGTGCTGTTTAATTAGCAATAATTTACAGTTAAAAAATTCTTTCCGCGCATGCTCATTGACATTTTTAAAATCTGGCTTTAGATTCTCACTTAGCACGAGGCCGCTTAAACACATTAATTTGTTTCTACGGATTATTATGATTTTTAATATTTGGCAATGGTGTGCGGAGTATAATTTGTGTATTAGTACATTTATTTACTATCTAGCCGTCATGTTTCGACGGGTATCAACTAGTTGCTTTTAAAATCAG
>OU015490.1:136589301-136601801 GCA_907164885.2 Dolomedes plantarius | reverse complement strand
TATATATATATATATATATATATATATATATATATATATTCGACGAAACTAAATTTCAATTAAGGCACGAGAAAGGTCCTTTATATTACGGCATAATGAGTTGCTGGAAACAATTCAAATGAGTTGTGGAAATGTGACATGCAGTTTACATAAACAAGCAATCCTAATTGGATGTTTTCTTCCTCAACATTTCCCTTGAGCGGATAGCATCGGTTGGCCGACCCTCTGTCTCTTGATAATGATTAATTAGCGGAATAAAGGGCTTGGAAATTTAATGGAAAGATAAATAACGATAGGTATGTCTTTCAGAGCAGCACGGAGGGAGTTTGGGATCATTCTCGGGTTTGGGTTTTAATGGGTAGTTATTTCTTTATTTTCGAATGATTTGCGTACCTCATTTAAGACTATCTGACGTAAAAAAGTGCCCTGCTATAAATATTCTTCGAACGCGGGTGGTGTATAGAAACTCTTATATTGAAAAGCTCTGTTAAAAACACTGTTATGATTTTAGTTAAGAAAGTAAAATGGGAATGTCTGTATTTGTATGTATAGAAATTATTTTTTGTTCATTGTAATGGTTAAAACTTTTATCTGAATTTTGTTTTTCCATTTTCATACATTTTACATTAGCCAAATGTGCGTGAATAAGAAAGAGTAATCAAAAATAAGAAAGAGTAATCAAACAGATGCGTGAATGAATACAAAGTGTGTGAAATAAACAACATGAATTAAACAAAGACACGCATAAAATGTAGGGGAATAAGAAAAAACGTAATTTAAATCCAGGCACGCACAAAGTGTGCATGATTAAGAAAAAAGGAAACTAAATAAAGACACATAAAATGTGGAGAGTAAAAACAGTAACTAAACAAAACACGAGCTTAAAAATGTAATTAATAAATATATATACACACACACACACATATATATATATATATATATATATATATATATATATGTATATTGTCACGTCGTAGCCGACAACAGCCAAAATTTCAGATGAAAAAATATACGTTAGACCCCACATAGTTAAACAGAGGCACGAATTAAAATTAAGTTCTTTTAGTAGAACTATACTATTTACAGATATGTACAGTAGGCATTAAACTATTAACGCTGCGTAAGGACCGCTAGGCATGCATGCGACTAGCCCCTGGTCTAAAAACAAAACGTCTCAGCCTCTGACACTGACCAACCGTTGTTATCGCCTCTGCTCGTCTCACTTCCCAAACTCTGGCTATTTCGTCCAGATCTTCTCCAAGTCCCGTTCTGCAACCGATATCTATTCCCCACCGCGCGGAGGTTTGGTTTCACTTCCGGCTACCGGGCGCCTTGGGGGGAGGTTGGTCTTGTCTCTTTGTTCGCTAGCCACAGTCAATTCATTGCGAGCGTCTAAGAAAACTCCTTTGATAAATAGCATGTCCAAGTGTTGTCTGCCAGTCCCGGTCGGAATTTCAAATACGTACGGCTGAAAAAATCTTCGGACTGTTAAACTGACAATTGTTTATATTTCAATCTGGCATTTTTTGAGATTGTCAGAATTTAATTGAACCTTTTCAAAACGTATCCAACATATTCTACTTTTTTCAATAGTAATTCTATTGTAGGGATTACTGTCGTGTTGCTACATCCAGTTTTTAAGTCAAATGGGCTCGGATCGTAAATTTTATTTTGGTTAGTACAATTTGTCTTAGGATTTATTTGGGTGCGTTGTGTTTAATATTTATTTTCTTGAATCCAACCCAAAGCTCTGGATGTCGAACTTAGCAACCGAACAAAACTAAATACTGTTTTCAGTCTTAGATTATTGTAGATTAACAACAACAACTTTCAATCTAGACAGACTAAAAAGTTTAACATAAGAAAGTTTAGTTTATTTACACACTTAATATTTACATGTAACAAAAGAATCTTTCATTTTCCGAAAAACGATGCACAATAATAATTTTTATATTTCACAATTTATATTTTAAAATCACTTTTCTAAGGTTAGGGAGCGTCCCGAGCGCAACAACAAAATACTTTACTAATCGTTCAGCACCAAAACTTTTCACTAAAAAAAACTCCTTGCTCACGAAAAAAACTAAATTCACTTTGCCTGAGTCGGAACTGAACAAATCAAAATCATTTATTTAACACTCACCCAATTCACCTTCATCAATTCAAGGTGCTCTCTTAACCTTCTCGCCTCGCCTACAATCAGGGATCACGTTGCTACGCCGGGCAGGGGGCTGACTTTATTTCTTTCACGGTGAACTACCACTTCTTTTCTGTCGATCAATTGTAGTTGGGCTCTCCTTGGGGAGTACCTTCACTATATTTGCACGGGCGCTGGGTACCTCTGCACGTCGTGAAACGGGATGGTGGGGCTCTTCTCGTCGTTTAACTTCTCGGCTGGGGCACAGGAGCTGAGTCTCTTGGTCTCGTCTTCAATTCTGGCTGCGGACCTCTTTCTTTTACTTGGTCAACGCAGTCTCGCAGATGCCTTAGCGGGTTTATGTGGATTCCTCAAGTCCACTTACGTTTATTTTAAACGTGCTGGAGATGGGGACCTACAGCCTCCCCGATCAAGACTCTCTCTCTCTCTTTTTTTTTTTTTAAACTCTCCAATATATTATTTTTATCCCCTTTCATACTGAAGACTCCACCTTCTCATAAACTTCCATCAGCCAATCCGGCCATCGTAAACTTTTTATTTGCTGTACTCCCTCTCTCACCTTCTCAACTCAAAAACGTTACGCCCTCACTTGCTTACCCTTGCGACCACCTGGTTTTCAAAATGACTCATATACGAACCGTACTGCCATAAATCTAACAATAAAAGGCTTTTGTAAATATAACGTCATCGTCTGGTTCCGTCACCTTATCTGTGTCTCCATCTCAGACCTTCCCCTCTTCAAAAACTCATAAAACTGTCTTGCAACCGGCTACGTCCTAAATTACTCCACTCAACTCTATAATTATCTGTCGGCGTTAAATTTGATTCCGACCTTTATCACAAACATGTAATAAAGCCAGCTTTTTATTTAAAAGCGCTTTACTACAATTACTATTTATGATTGATTGATTTTACAATGGTTCTTAGTGTTTTAAAATTTCTTGTGGATGCAACATTTCAACATGTAACATCTAAGCGAGAAAACTAACAAACGCTACACACAGGTGTAATGATGCGCCTTCGAATATGTAAAAATGTCATAAAAATGACAAAAGGTTAAGTCAATCGAAGGCTGTCATCATTACATTTATTTGATAAATTTGGAAACGACGGCTAAAAGCGGTACGATAATTAAAGAACGGACCGGTCCTGTGTGATGTAACGTATTGAATAGTCTTACGGCGGCGGTCAACTTGGGGGGGGGGGTTGATCGCCACACAAGATTAAAGCGAGGATGTCGCCAGGGTTTGTCATTATACGACAATGGACATTGTTTTCGGATTTACAACGGCGGCATGTGAAAACCACGTACTTCGTGGGAGGTTGTTGCAAGCTTGTTTTCCGTCGGGGCATGCGATAGTTCAGCAGGGACGGCAATTTAAATGATGGTGGAGTAAAACAAGCGAATGAGATGTTGGCAGGATCGGGAATGGAGGAAAAGGTAATTCGAAGGGGGAGCCAAGGAAGAAGAATGGGCTTCAAAATAATATAAATTGAGGAGTCTGAAAAAACTCAAGAGCTCTCTCTCTCTCCCTCTCTCTCAAAGATAGCTACTTCTACGATCTCTCAGGGAGAGACATTTTTCTTGGTTTTTAGCGTATCGGGTGGTCGAGAGTTCCCCGTTGCCTTATTAGTTTGGTGTGCCACGACTGTGGAAAGATATTTTAAATTCCCCAAATATACTTTGCGAAGTGAAATATTTGTGTGTGTGCGCGAGTTGATTAAAAGGCGGCAGCAAACTCCCCGGCTATAGAAGCAAGAGTTCCCCCGGCCTACAATTAGAAGTAGATTTACAAGTGCACCGAAATACAATGCATCGAGTGAGTCCTAACATTTCATTTTGTTAAGATCAGTCTTTTTTTCTTTTGGTAGATGTTTTGATTTAGTTTTAGATTTTGGGTTTACGAATAGGTGTGGAAATAATTGATAGGAGAATTAATTGGTATTAGATGTTTTTAGTCAGTTATTCTGTGCTCCCTTGCCTTGTTTTGAAAAGTAATCTTTTAGAACTATACTTTTTAGTTGAGAATTTGGTTTTTACGAAAATTTGGTTTTGAGAAGTGTTTTTACGAAAGTGTTTAAGATAGAATGTACAAATGTATAAAATTGTAAATAAATTAAGTTTAATTTAAATTAAAATTAACCCTCTGTTTTAATTGTTTTCAGTATTTTTTCAGTTTACTTGTTCGTCATTGCTAATTACGTCCTGAACTACGGGTTATTAACAAATAATTTAAAACACAACGCACCCAACTATCCCTTTATAAATAATTAATGTACTACCCAACTAATTCACGCCCTATTTAATAACTTTGGACGAGCAATACGACAACAGGGCGAGTGACTAGATAAACAGAATATAAACAAACATAAAAGTCCAAACATAAAGTTTCAAAGTCCAAATGCACGCGTAGTAAAGAACAAGTGCTCATTGTCTGTAACGGTTAGCCCCGCCTTCGGTTGCAAGATCCATGTACGTATTTGAAATTCGCGTCCAGGTCATGTTGTATCTCCGGGAAAAAGGTCGGTTCATCACCTCGTCACCTGAAATTAACGACTCTCCCTAGAATGACAAAGAGCTATTATTTGGTCTTTTCAATTGGCAGTCATCTTGACCTTTAGAATGCTGGTTTTCGAGTCTCAGCAGCATAACTCTTCCTGCAATATCGTCCCGAGAACGTTACGGGGAAAATGGGATGTTGTTGACATTACAATATATGTACAGAGTAACACTTCTCTAAATGACCACCATTTTCTATTACCCTTATTTTGGTCAGTACCTATTCCCGAATCAATAGACCAAAAGTTTTGGAAGAAACTCCTTTTCCACTACCACCCCACTTTTGTTACGGAACCGGCATCGAGAAGTGTCACTGTGTATACATACTTATGTGTATGCATAATATGATATATACAAGTTTCTGAATTCTCGATTTTCTGAAATGTTTTTGTGTCCTTGCAGCGAGACACGCGGGAGGCGAAATGAAGCCGGCGGCCTGGTACCTGTCTGCGTTCGCAGTGGTGCTGTTCTACCTGTACTGCGCTGCCGTCCAGTACGCGCGGGGCCTGCAGGTGGACTTCGGCTACCACAACTACGAGCAGATGACCAAGCTGCTGCACGAGATCGGACGCGAGCACCCAGACTTTGCGCTGCTCTACTCCATCGGAAAGTCCGTGCAGGGTGAGTACATGGATCTGCATAAACATACATAAATGTGTGTGTGTATATACAGTTGGCTCTCTGTTTAACAACTTTCAAGGGACCATGAAAAATCGTCCTTAAGTAGAGATCGCCCTTAAACAGAATTTGGGAAAAAATAACATTTCCCATAACGTCGGAGGGGCTGGGACTGGGAAATATCGTCTTTAAATAGAGATCGTCGTTAAGTAGAGCGTCGTTAAACAGAGAGCCAACTGTATATATATATATATATATATATATATATATATATATAATCTATGTATAATGTGTTTGTGTGTGTGTATTGTTGTTTTCTAATGCCTCCTTCTGGAAGTTTCAGACCATGCCCTTATAAGCTTATGTGTGCGGCCCCGGTTTATATAGCACCCGAAGAGTCGGAGTCCGTTTTGTTGCCCCCTCCATTTTGATCGAGCACCCCCAGGGTCGACATCTACGGGAAAGGATCGTACCCTCTCTGAGCAGAATTGAGTGATGACTGGAGTGCCTTGACCATCAGGTTTTAACTCCTGTATGCAAGATGTAATGTAATCAAAGATAATGTGCTCAATAGTTAATATTTAAAGGCTAGGTAAATTAATTAAGAGTTAAATTTACTATCGAAGTACAAAATTTATAGTTTAACACCTTCATAAGTTGAAGGGTAAGATAATTTTAAGAATAAGTAGTTAAGTTAGTATCAAGATTAAGAGATTAATTTAATAAAGTTAATTTTAAAATAAGAGACAGGAAGAGCAAATAACTTGTTTAGGATAGGTGGCCCTCAGCAAAAGTAAAAAAAGGCCCTGTTCAGGGTCATACAATTCGTAACGAGATGGTTGCAGAATTCCGCGGGGAAAAAAGAAATATCAAGGTGGTACCCTCTCTGACCTCATACAAGGACTTAACAACCTACGGATATGACGTGCTGTAATGACTTACGACCTTTTCCCTACGCGTAAATTTCCGATATTTCCCCGGCAGAACCACGCTTATAATTGCCTTGATTCATCAGTGAACAGTCACCTTGTCTACACAATAAGGCAGACGCTCCGGCGCCGACTGGACATTTTGGAGGTAGAAATCTTTAGAAATCTGCCCCCCCCCCCCCTCTTTTCGGACAAAGTAGATCCACTGACAATTGACAACAGACTGGCTAGAGCCGCGGGACGACTTGGACGGTGAAACGTAAAAGGGAAGGGCGTGTTCGACACTCGATCCCTCCCCCCCCCAGAAAGAAAAAAAATGAAAGATATAGTCGACACTCGAGCGGGAGTGAGCAGTTTTCCGTTATTTTCCAAGATGATAGGTGAGCCTGAATAGAAGGTCCCTGGAGCACATTCGTGCCTAGACAGAACGGGAGGAATAAACCGACTGATCGCGACATCCTGAACCCACGTTTTTTTAAAGACAATGCTTAATTTTAATCTTTTGTAAATTAGTTTATATTTAGTCATAAAATGCCAATAAAGCATTAGGTAAATGTTAAAGGCTGACAGTCTTGTTTTTAAGCAAAGTCCTTACAGTGCCGTTATCGTGCCGTCCTTACAGTGCCGACCTAGACACGGAGTCATTTAATAGCGCTCGTCGGGATTCGATCCGACCACTCTCAGCACAGAAAGATAGTACGCTACCACAAGAGTACATAGGGTATATATATATATACATACACACAAATACACATATTCTATTTATATGTATGTTTGTGCATATATATATATATATATATATATATATATATATATATATATATATATATATATATATATATATATATATATATATATATATATATATATATATAGATATATATATATATATATATATATATAGATATATAAATATATGCAGGCAAACATAACAAGTAGAAAGGAATTTTAAAATTTTCTATATTTGTATTTCTTTACATTTTCGCAGTGGTATATCATCGATCCGCCACAAATTTCGAGAGAAAGTTGATAAATCAAAATAAGGTGGCAGGTACTCCACGAATGAAATTAAAATATTTCGCGGATATTCGGAGAGCAGCGAATATTTTAAGAGTTCGAAATTCCACTGTAGAGGCGGAAGAATTCATTTGCATAATTTATTCGGGGCTATGACGTGAATGGGAGGGAAGGTTTTGGTTTTATTTTGACGCGTGTAGTGGGGGTTCGAAAGAGAAATGGTCAGATTTAATTATTTAAGATGAATGTATATGTGTATGTATACACACGCATTTAAATATATTAACGTGTATACACATACACGTATACACACAGACACATAAACCATAACATACATATATATATATATATATATATATATATATATATATAGTGCCGTAACTAGGCAGATGCAACAGGTGCGACATGGAAGGGGGGCCCGAAATGCTGTATGTTTTTGTAGTTGTTTTATTATTTTTCGAAACTTTATTAATTAAGGGGCCTAAATTCAAATTCTAGCACAGGGAACAGGAATGGCTAGCTACGGTATATATATATATATATATATATATATATATATATATAGTGATGTATATATATATATATATATATATATATATATATATATATATATATATATATATATATATATATATATATATATATATATATATATATATATATATATATATATGAAATAAATTTCAAACCTTTGTATTATTAAAGCGTCAATCTAAATTCTTTCACCCTTTTGCAATAAAGCAAAACCCCTCAAATCCAACCCAAATAATATATTAGTTTTTCCCCAAAGGCCACGCGCGGAAAGAATTATATAGCGAAGTCTATTCAAAAAAGCTATGACGTGAACCCTTTCGATGATCACCTCATGTGGCGTGATGGTCACGTGATGAGTTTAGACCATTCAGAATAGTTTTGCGCCTGAAAATCGCACTTTCTCAATAATTCCGTAGTCTGTTGTTTGTCTGCTCTCAACGAGTAAGCATGTAAGTTCCTTGCTGTCGAAATGTGCGGGCGGGTCCCCGTCCCCGGCCAGCGTCGATCGATGTATTCTAATAAATCTAATTGATGTTCTACGAAACAGTGTCGGGAATAAAGACTATATGAACCAGCTGCCTTTTTCCTGATATGAATTCCAGGTGTTTTATTGTCCTCTCCATCTACCTCGCCACTCGCTACTTCGACTACACAGTATGGATCCGAAATGTTTGAAGCTCCGCTACAGATTGCTTCGCCCCGCCACAGTTTTCATTTGCTTATTTACGACTACACCCCGAGCTAACTCCACTTATTATTACTTACACACACACACACACACACACACACACACACACACACACATATATATGTATATGTGTATATATATGTACATTGCTGGCCACTGTAAATGCAACACCCTGAAGGAAACATGCAAATAACATGAAATTTACAACATGCATTAGCGGAGGTGAGATATGCAAATGATTAGAATTTCAGCGCAGACGCACATCACGCGGGCCTGTGGCACCACTTCAAAGCGCTATTTAAGGCTTGGAGATTTCGACGATTTCAAGTTCGGCAATTGTGTTTTTCTTGTGGTTTTTACAAAAAAAAAACGATCAATTATGCCTCGTCGAAAACAGCGATCATCTTTTGATCAAGTATCCGAGTTCCACAGAGGAAGGATAGTGACCTACTGAGATTGTGGATTATCTTTCAGGGAAATTGGTAGTCGTGTTGGACGAAACCAAACAACTTTAATGCGGATATGTGATCGTTGTATTCAGGAGGGTACGACGGACCGGCGTGTTCGATCGCATCCACCTCAGCGCACCACTTCACGTGATGACAGGCAAATTGTGCGCATGGCAGTGACGGATCGCTCAGTCACATCACGAACCATAGCACAGCACATGCAGTCTGTAACGCATCATCCAGTGTCTGCGCGTACCATTCGACGCCGTTTACAACAGAGTGGTCTGTCCGCAAGACGTCCATTGCTTTGTCTACCCTTGACGCAGACCCACAGACGTCTCCGCCGCCAATGGTGCGATGACAGAAGGATGTGGACGGCAGAATGGAATGAAATTGCCTTTACTGACGAGTCACGCTTCTGTCTGCAACACCACGATGGTCGCATTCGAGTCTCGAGACACCGTGAAGAGAGGATGCTGAACAGCTGCGTTATGCACCGCCACACTGGTCCTGCACCGTGTATTATGGTATGGGGTGGTATTGGATATCACTCTCGCACACCTCTAGTACGCATTGCCGGTACTTTAAACAGCCAGCGCTACATCTCCGAGGTGTTGGAACCAGTTTTCCTTCCTTACCTTCAGGGCTTGCCAACAGCCATATTTCACCAGGATAATGCGCGACCACACGTGGCACGCATTGCCCACCGGTTCTTCGTCAATCGCCAGATTGAATTGCTTCCCTGGCCGCCTCGCTCTCCGGATCTTTCGCCGATAGAAAACATGTGGTCCATGGTTGCTCTACGATTGACCCAGATTCCATCCCCAGCTGCCACAGCAGATCAACTTTGGCAACGTGCGGAAGCTGCTTGGTCTGCTGTATCCCAAGAACTCATCCAAAGTCTCTTTGAATCAATGCCGAGGCGTGTGGCAGCGGTGATCTCCAACAATGGCGGCTACGCTGGCTACTGATTTTGGCAGGAACCACACTTCACAGGAATCTATAAATTTAATCATTTGATACTTGGTCAACATGTTATCTACAAAATAAATTTTGTTGTGATATCTCTTGTCTTTCTTGGTGTTGCAATTTGGGTGGCCAGCAGTGTATATGTATATGTGTATGTATATTGGTCGATACTTTCTCGTTGTGGACTGTAGATTTTCCTTTGTTTTTTGTTTCGTAATAATTTCTTATAATCTTAATCTAGAGGCAACTATATTAATTGATTCACTAGTTATAGAAACGCACTAGATTTTTTCAACGGACACCATAGTCCTTTATTTATTATACGGAGAGGTCTTTTTTACGACCTTATTCACTGGTTCTCCATAGGCAACTGAACTAACAGTCGCCAAGGGTTGGCGGGAAGACGGTACCCAGTGATCACGCAGGAGCGCCAACATACCGCTCCACCTTGCAATGTTTACAAACATTCAAGATACAATTATGCAACATCTCATGATACATGTGCACCAAATAAACAATTATACAAACAGATACAAATGCAATTAATTTTTAACATGAATAGAACCAAATATGAATTCTAGTTATAATATGAAAGTATAATACAACAACCATGCAAGTACAATAGAAATCAATTCTGAACAAATTTTTTAGAGTAAATATATATCTCAGGCGCGTGCATGACACGTTCAGGCTAAGAATTTACAGGTAATATGCATAATTTAGAAATTGGACGCTTAAATTGTCCATGTTGAGTCTTAACAAGAGCTACGCGGATTTTTCCATCCTTTCCCGGCAGCACATCTATAATTTTTCCCATAAGCCATTTACAAATTGGTAGATTATCCTCCTTAATTAGGACTATAGACCCAACTGCTACATTATTTTTTTCAAAGCTCCATTTTGATCGTTGTTGTAAGGTGTTTAAATAGTCTGTATGCCATTTTTTCCAAATTGTTTGAACGATTTTAGTTGTTTTTTGCCATACGTTCAGTCTATTCTCGACTTTATCAAGTAAAATTGGCTGTACAATAGCATTTAAAGGTCGTCTTATCAGGAAATGACCTGGGGTAAGGACATCAACTTCGTTTGAATCGCTTGGTAATGGAGTGATTGGTCTACTATTTAAAATTGACTCAATTTGATTGACAACAGTCAAAAATTCCTCATACGTTAATTTTAAATTTCCCACTCCTCGTTTAAGATGGTAATTAAATGATTTAACTCCTGCCTCCCAGAGGCTACCGAAATTTGGAGCTCTAGGGGGAAGAAATTTCCAATCGATCCTGTCATGAACAAGGTATCTAGTTAAAGTTTCATCGGGATTTTTAACCATATTATACAATTTTTTTAATTCGTTACTGGCTCCAATAAAGTTGGTAGCATTGTCAGTAAATATTTTGGAACTTTTTCCGCGTCGGGCAAAAAACCGCTTTAAAGTTGCTAAGAAATCTTCTGTTGTTAAATCAGTTACTAGTTCCATATGTATTGCTTTAGTTACAAAGCATATAAAAATGCAAACATAAATTTTATGAAAATTGCCTTTTCTCTGATTTTTGTATCTAATATAAAATGGTCCACAAAAGTCAATGCCAACATGATTAAAAGGATAGCTTTGGGTTACCCTTTCTTGAGGCAATTGACCCATTATTTGGTTGGAAGCTACTGGGTTGGCTTTGCAACATACCACACATTCCTGAACAATTTTCCTACATAATGAGCGACCAGAAATTGGCCAAAATTTTTGACGAACAAAGTATAACAGAGATTGGGCACCTATATGAGAGTTTCTATCATGGAAGGATTTAATCAGGATTTTGGTTAGCTTATGTTTGGCTGGCAATATAATGGGATGTTTAGCATCAAAGGTCAGATGAGAATTTTCTAATCTTCCACCTACCCTAATTACATTTTGATCGTCCAATAATGGATTTAAGCATTTCAATTTACTCTTACCTGAGACTGGAAGACGCTTTTTTAAGTTTTTTAATTCCTCAGGAAATTCCATAGTTTGAACCAACCTTATTAGGCAAAGCTCGGCCTGATCAACCTCACTCACACTCAAAGGACCCTTACGTTTGACTTCAGGATTCCTACTGTTAAAATAGAACCTGAAAATATAACTAAGAACTCTTATTAATTTCAAATAGTCATTTGTTGAAACAAGAAAGTCAGTTAAGAAGGGTATCTCTGCCACCAAATTTAAAGTCAAACTCTGTTGTTTCTTCAGTTCGGAGAAATAAAGTTCATCGTCGTTCGTACTTGAATCACAAATTGGTTCTGAAGAGAGTTCCTGATTTTCTTTTAAAATTTCTGGTCCATTCCACCATAAGTTGTTCTGATGAATGTCGGTAGCATTCATCCCTCTCGATATTAAGTCAGCAGGGTTACTTTTTGAAGAGATGTGATTCCAATGGTAGCGTTGACTCAGTTCTTGAATTTCTGCTACGCGATTGCTCACAAATGTTTTTAGGCTGGAGGGAATGGTTTGTATCCAACATAAAACTATGGTTGAATCAGACCATAAGTACACCTGTGAAATGGGTAGCTGCAGGGACGATATATTTAAGATAACGATATC
>OU015490.1:136501801-136584301 GCA_907164885.2 Dolomedes plantarius | reverse complement strand
GCGTTTACTTTTTAGGGCACGCAACTGTACGAAATTCGTCAAGTAGTCTTGATAGACAAATATAAACTTAAAGTCATTATCTGGTTGCGACTGCATGGCAATTATGTCTACCTGGCATCTTGACTTCATCTCATGAAAGACCATTAGCCTAACAAGTCTTTTCTTGGGTATCTTGGATTTTTTTTTGATAACTTTCTCACAAATTTAATAAATCATCACTTCTTCGGTAGTAATGTTTTAGTACTTTAAAAAAATTCTTTTAACATCCTGTTTCCACCAACATGGCCTATTGATAAGTGTTCCTTATGAATTATAGTAAAATGTTCTTCAAAGTACGCGTAAAATCTAACATTGGAGTTGTCTTCATTTGCGGGAAAGATAAGTTTTTCAACATTGCCTACTTTCATTACGTCGTATCTTTTTAGTCTTTGATAATCTTCCGGTTTTTTCCAACTACTTTTGCTTTTACTATTATTCACTTTTTTTTAATAAATCATATCTTTCTTCCGTCAGAAAACCAGTGTTTGCTTTCTTAGTATCCGCAATATTAACTAACTTGGATTTAAAACGCTCAAGCATACCAGCCATTATTCAGTATTTTATAAAATACGAGAGAGTACAGAAAAACGTCTAGCTGCCACGAGATTAGATGTTTGTTTTGAATTAACAAGTTTTTTTTTCTTCTGAATTTGATGTTTTCGTTTCTTTTTATTACAAATTTTATTTATGTTAATAAATATTTGTGCAATTTTTAAATAAAATATTGAAAAGATATGGATGCGTATTATAGTCGAATTTTAATTTTTTCTGAAAATTTCACGCAAAATCAAGCATGCGTATTATACTCGGATGCGTATTATAGTCGAGATTTTAAGATTATACTATATATACTGGCGCTTTAATAAAGTGATTACCCACGGCAGAATGAGATATGGTCTGCTTTCTCCTTGGGCCATCTTAACGGCTCATAAATTGGGGATATATATATATATATATATATATATATATGGTAGTTAATACATGGTAGTTAATGTCCAGTATATAATGATAATTAGGAATTCCGAATTCTCCACATCCCCGTTAAAACCCCACCACTCTGTTCGATTCAGTTTGGAATCGATTTTCCTAGACCATACATCATTCCCTTCGATTGCGCCGCGAAAATTTCCATTAAATTTTATGACGTATCAAATGAGGTGTAGTGCGTGAAAAGCGCATGAAAGGCGCTTTTCTGGGTCCGCGGAAATCGTCTGCGGTCTCTTTTGTTTCCGGCGGGCAATCACCATTAAAACGAACATTAATTTAACGAGGGTTTTATGATTGCGTTCCTTACCTGCGACCGTAACTTTTCATTTGCTGTGTTCCGATGTAATTAATGGGGTGTTTCTTTTAATTATGGTGATGGCTGATATACGGGCGAGGAGCCGAACTCAAGTCGTTATTCAAGCCGAACGTTTTAAATGTATATACATAAAACGTGTATATATATATATATATATATATATATGTAATATATGTATGTATATTTGTATATATATATATATATATAATTTCAAAACATAATTGTGAATTACGGGGGGGGGGTTTAAATAGTAAGAAATTAACAATCAATTTAGCAAAGCTCGTGTATTCGTAGGGAAATTCTTCTTTTAGAGGCGACAGTCTGGTCAAAAACGCGAACAATTCTAGCGAAAGGGTCTAATTTTAGAATAGTACAGGTTTTTGGCGCGGAGTAAAAGTGAACGTCAGCAGAAGGGACTTGCAGATGCTCGATGGGAGGGGTCTGCACATGCGCTGGACGGCTAAGCGAGAAAAATATCCTGGAGCGTGGTTAGTTGAAGAAAAGCAATAAAGGAGTAAAATGATCATGGACTGTTTATTGAGTTAGTAACTGCCATTCGCCCAACTAAATAACGGACATGATGACTGCATGGAGATGAGTTTAAAACTGGCGTAAAACAAGCACCGCGTCATATATATATATATATATATATATATATATATATATATATATATATATATATATATATATATATATATATATACATATACTAGCTGAAAACCCGCACTTCGCTACGGAGTACATTCAAATTAAAAGCAACGGTCAATGTATGCAATTAATGCCAAAAAAATAAATATATATATATATTTAATAAATACGATGATCAATGTATACAATTGATGTAAATATATATATATATATATATATATATATATATATACTAGCTGAAATCCCGTACTTCGCTACGGTGTACATTCAAATTAAATACAACGGTCAATGTATGCAATTGATGTAAAAAAAAAAACGAAATAATATATTTATAAAAAAATCGTGAGGGATATTTTTATAGAAAAAATAATGTAGAAGAAAATATTCAAATTAAGTCTAATATGACATACTAAAGAATATAGTACAATTAATATAGTACGGTTTCAGGATCATATCTTTTACTGTATTTTAATTTTTTTTTTTTGAATAATGTCCAGTCGTCTGCCATATTAGCTAGGAAAAAATTTGTTTTTGTCTATTTAGTTGTTATGCACGTGACGATAAATTTATTCAAAGTACCAGAAAAAGAAATCACGTGATCAGCATTTAATACATTAAATTCTAAAAATGAATCTTTAAAAATTCACCAAAAATCAGAAAATGGAGGTAAAGATTCGAAAAAGATTTCATTTTAAAGGAATTTTTATGATCTTTCTCGTGATATAAATTTTATAACCCTCAAATTACTATTTTAAATGCAAACTTAAAAAAAGTTACTAAAGCAGCTTAAAAATGTAATTTTAAAAAAAATCTAAGAAGAATTTTTCAAAAATATTTCTTAGTGCACCTCTACACTATAAGAAGAATCGCCATGCAAAATTTCAACCCTTTAGGTCGAGCGGTTTGGTCTGTGCGTTGTATGTCAGTCAGTCACGGAACTGTTTATATATATATATATATATATATATATATATATATATATATATATTTATAAAAAAATCGTAAGGGATATTTTTATAGGCAAACTAATATAGAAGAAAATAGTCAAATTAAATGTAATAGGAAATATTAAAGAATATACTATAGTTAATATAGTACAGTTTGAGGAACATATCTTTTATTGTATTTTAATATTTTTTTGGATAATGTCCAATGGTCTGCCGCAATAGCAAGAATTTTTTTTTTGTCTATTTATTTGTTATGCACGTGACAATAAATTTATTTAAAGTACCAGAAAAGGAAATCACGCGATCAGCATTTAGTAAATTAAATTCTAATAATTAATCTTTAAAAATTTATCAAAAATCAGAAAATGGAGATAAAGATTCGAAAAATATCTCATTTTAAAGGAATTCATATGATAAGTAGAATCACCATGCAATATTTCAGCCCTTTAGGTCCAGCGGTTTGGTCTGTGCGTTGTATGTCAGTCAGTCAGTTACGGAACTGTTATATATATATATATATATATATATTTGTATATATATTTGTATAACCTCGTTTATCCGGAGCAGATTTGCAGTCATTTTTTGTATTTAATGTTCATATTAGTTAATAATTTTTAACTATGATAGGGAAAACTTAACTATAAGTACGCCAAATATTTACCTTTTAGTTCAATGTATAGTTCCTGCATAGATTGTACGTGTTTGCGTGACCTTCATTTAAATGCCACACGTGTTTGAAATTAAAGACAGTGGATCAATTCTTTGTTAAGGAATGATATGGAAAGTTATTTTAAGTTTTTTAAAAGTCTTGTAAACAATACTATGTAATTTTGTTACAGAACATAGCTTATTTTTAATCGTAATAAACGGTAAGTCTGCCTAGTTAAGGAGTTTGTTTTGCTTATTACCCACATTTCCCGGATTCTGCGAATTGTTGATTGTCCGGGTTGCTAATGGTTTCAGTTAGTCCGGACAAACGAGGTTTTTCTATACATATCCATATATATGCAGTTGGCTCTCTGTTTAACGACTTTCAAGGGACCGTAAAAAATCGTCCTTAAGTAGAGATCGCGCTTAAACAGAATTTGTGAAAAAATAACATTTTTCTTCACTCTTTACAGGCTTAGGACTGTCAATATATTTTTTAATATACTGGAGTGTTTAAAAAGTTATTTTTATTATCATTATTATTTTATTCATAATTTATTTTAAATTACATTGAAAAAAACAGTATAAACAATACAATAAATTAGGTTTTAAAAAGGTCAAAATGTGTTGATTGCTTCATTTTTCGCCTTGTTTTCGCTATTCCCTTTTCCAGATTTTCTATAATGTTAAATGTGTCATTTTCCATATTCGATGTAATATAGCGTCGTAGAACATCTAGAGCAGAAGTTCCATCTGTATAAGACGGTGGCATTGTCTCGTTTTCCGTGTCTTGAACCTTCTTCGTCTGACACTGGTTTCGTTTACTATATCTTCATAAATTTGTTCTACATTTGTGTAATCTTTTGTTGAAACAGATTCATTACAATCTTGAATTGAAACATTCTCATCTTCAACAGACTTCTCCATTCTTCAGGGGTAATGTCATCTTTTTTGATTTCTACATTTGTACTTTGGAGTTCCACTACAAGTTCTTTGTGAATTCCAGCAAGGCGAAAGCAGTTTTTTATTGTGGATGAAGAAACTTCTTTCCATGCTGATGTTATCATGTGCATTGCTTCCAAGATCGTAAATTTTCTAATTTTCATACTGTCAGCCGCATTGTTTATTAATGGATGCTCTTGATTCATGAAATCATTGCAGGACTGCCTTATCGAACTCTTCTGATCGGCCACATTAAATTTCCCGCCGTTTGGATCTGGATCTCAAACCAAATTTTTGTGCTGCTTCAAGAATTTTCTCTTTGCTTACTAAAATGCCTTTTGAGAGTAGACTCGGGTAGATGAAATTGTCTTGCGAAATGGACTTTTGTTATTCCAACACTTTCTTCCCAGTCTTCAATATTTTCACCTTTTCAAGTAGCGTAAGGTGCTTTCGCTTTGATACAATTTTGCTCTGCTCCTGCACACAACCATGAATTCTCTAAACATGAACACCTTCTTCCCGGAAGGAGGGAGAGAGGGCTGCTATCGGGCAGTTAGTAAGTCACATGACAACAGATGGTAGTGACAATAGAGTGATTAAGCTTCCGCACTAAGAGCTCCAAGAAAGAATATTCGATCTTCCGAGATGCCTCCCCCCGTTTTTCACACTGCAACAAGTCTATGATTGCAACATTGTAAACAACATTGCAACATCAAAGAAATTCCGGGTGGGGGAAAACTTGTTTTCCCCCACAGAAGGTTCCTTTCCTGCAGATAAAATGTTGAAGAAAGTGTTTATTATGTAAAACAAATCGTCGTTAAACAGAAACTAACTTCCTCCGCCAATTTTGGCAACTTCTCGGACCTAATTCTATTTTGGCGCGCTTTGCGGGAGACGCTGAACTGACCCGAAGCGAGTAAGATGTGTTGCTTTACTGTTTAATAAATTAGTTTGTTCCTGAAGCTGATTTTATTATTTTCCGGCCACGATGTAAACTATTGAGATGTCCATCCGGACATTTCACACACACACACACACACACACACACACACACATATATATATATATATATATATATATATATATATATATGTCACGATACTTTCGCCGTGCACCCATCTAAACACACTAATTACTCTAAAAGCAGTCATCAAACAGTAGGCCGGTGGAAGAACTAATACTGAATTAACTTTTAAACACCTCTTTATTAATTAACATTAATCAAATACCCAACTAATCCAGCCAAATCGCCATTTTCCATCATCTCCCAGCCCACGCGACAGACGCGCGTCTTTACTCTATCAAAGATTTCCCCGAACTGCGTAATTTCTTTCTCTTCCGTTATATAAGTCACATAGGCATAGGCTCTCTTTCAGAGCCCCTCCAACATCCGATGATTATGTAAGATAACGCGCGTGCGAGCGATTCGATTGACCTTGAACACTTTCGCTGCGAAATACAGTCTACTTCCTGAATTGGAGACCACACTAGGACTTTAAAAGAAAAATCACTGTTTAACGCTCATTAATGTAATTAAATATAGCTTATGCTTCTATCATCACAATTTCCCCCTCCCTTCCCGAAATGAGGCTCGGATGTAGGAATTGCCAGTTCTCACAAGCGAGACCCAAAAATGATCACTAAAATTTAAATTCAAAACCTAAATATTTACTAGCTAAAAATTTTAATCCTAACCTAAAATTGAATTCAATCTCAACTGATTTTTACTTGAAGAGGATGCTGAATAGGGCTGCAGTCCCTAATCAACAAAATTTAATGAAAACCTAAATGAATGAAACTATCCCTACATGCGCTTAGATGGACTGAATTGAGGTGTGGTTACAGGATACATAAGTCTCCATTTGAGACAGAACTTCACATAAAAGTACACTGAACATTACTTTTTATCTGTGCACAAAACCAAAAAGAAGTACTAAATTACTAGAATATAACAGTTCTGAATATCACAATAACACTAAAAGCTAAAAATGAAAATGTTAAAAATCACTTGATAGAATTAAGAATACACAATTAATGAGATTATTAAAATATCAGAAAAACAGTAAGTTGTATCTTAAAAAGTATGAATCAAAATAAATCCTTCAAATTTCTTTACAATCTTCCAAACAACTTCCTTTCTTTCTCATTATTATTCATGTACTTTTTATAATCGATCAATAATCAACTAAAAACTCTAACCAATATGTGAATTGAAGGAAACATGTAAAATTGCTTATTCTTGTTCAAAACTTAAATCCTTTACTTAAATCGTAAAATATGTTATAGACTCGCATTTTAATCAATATTGCTTATACAATCCTACCATTAAAATTATTAAAACATATCAAAATCCCTCACTCTATATCTATAAAAACAATACTACTATGATTTCCATACCTTATTTTAAAAAAATCACATATAACATTATAACTTTATCACTACATAAAAACACTCAAAATATAATTTATTAAAACGCAATCAAAATAAAAAACTTCAAAAATAAAAATTTTAAAACACAAAAAATCACATAAAAAAAGACAAAATGGAACATCACCAGCTCCGAAAAAAAAATGCAGAATTCTTCTTTTTCGTTTACAAATGCTTAAAATCTGATAGTCTGCTTTGTTCCCCCACGCTCAAAAACAACAAAATGCGGGATTGCATATTTTAGTTTCGTAGAATACAATATTAACTTTTTCTAGTATCAAGTATTAATTAATCGAAAACATGAAATGAGTCTATCAAAACTCTCAATATTCCAATCAAAATCTTACACATAAACAGTAAAATTTTAATTCAGTAGTCCAAAACTCCACTGAAATTATAATGTTTAATGCAAGCCAATTGGGAAGTGCCGTCAGAAAAAGTTAAGTGCCCAAATCCAAAGTGTTTCCTTCTCTTCAGTGAAACCTGGGTGGGTATCATCAGTATAAAGTATGGGTATATCGCTCCCGAAATTTAACTGAATTTAGTTTAGACTCTGAGTCCGCCTCCAAATAACATTCTACTTTATACATCAAAACAAGCTAGCTAGAACTTCAAAAATCATAGACCCATCTCAGTTACAATAGTTAAATCATAAATTTTTGGCTTACCTTTAGTAACTTTAATTTACTTTAATCATCATTATTTTAAAATCAACATGCAAATTAATTAGAAAATAAAATTATCAGCAATTTTTTGACTTCTTTTGGTGCTCCGGATAATGTTTGATAAACAGTAGTATCCACTTTCGATGGCCCATATCCTTCAATACCTTCATTTCTAAAATCGATGAAAAAAACACTTTGAGTTATTCCTGTTTACAGATGAATAATTCCTGATGTCACGTAGTTGTTAGTTACACACACAGCATTTTGTCGAAAAGCACAAACCTGCACGCCTGCTCTTCCGGGTAATGAAAATACCGATTCGTCGGTCAACTAGTTGAGCAACAACTACACAAATCACGTTTTGTCGTTTTGAATTCTCCGGGACATTAATATCCCCAGATGTGAAGATCGACGTTTCACATCACTCGAAGAAACTTTGAGAATTTTTTTTTTTCCTTTACGCATATATGAAGATCGGCATCACACGGCACTGTAGTGGAAAATCTTGTTGTAAGAAGACAGACTGTAGCAACCAGAATCAACCACCTCACAAGTGGCGGAACTCCTTTTTGAATACGACTGAGATTTTACAACAAAAAGCACTCCTAATGTGAAGACGGCGAAAGCAGCAATGGCTCTAGAACACGACACAGCAAATGCAGAACAATGACGATCTTTGAAGTTGAAAAAAAAAATTATTTCCGATGATGTTTATCTTACGAACTGATATGGCGCTGTCGCGGAGATGAGAGATGACGAAAAATGGGAAACATTAAATTTAAATTTTATTCCTATACCTAATTTTAAAAAGCAAGGGGTTTCGAGAACACGATTCGATATCCTGCTCGGCTCTTTGTCATGACCCTTTCGCCGTGCACCCATCTAAACACACTAATTACTCTAAAAGCAGTCATCAAACAGTAGGCCGGTGGAAGAACTAATACTGAATTAACTTTTAAACACCTCTTTATTAATTAACATTAATCAAGTACCCAACTAATCCAGCCAAATCGCCATTTTCCATCATCTCCCAGCCCACGTGACAGACGCGCGTCTTTACTCTATCAAAGATTTCCCCGAACTGCGTAATTTCTTTCTCTTCCGTTATATAAGTCACATAGGCGTAGACTCTCTTTCAGAGCCCCTCCAACATCCGATGATTATGTAAGATAACGCGCGTGCGAGCGATTCGATTTACCCTGAACTCTTGACCCTGAACCCCAAATTCCCTTGAACTTTGTGCTAGGACTTTGTTTGTCAATCCCACGTCGAATGAAAACTGTAATGCAGGCCAAGAGTGCCCCAACCCCTTACTATTAAAAAAATCGCATTCTTTCACGAGTGTTCCTATTATTTTGTCCTATGCCTGTATATGTACGTATACTGAAGAGCCCCGCTCTAAAAAAAAAAAAAACTGGTACAGGCGTGCGTATGCAAATAACGAAGATTGCAACCAATCATCGTAAGGCGATGCGGACTGCAGCGCCAAAATAAGACAACTGGGGTTAGATCAGTTGCTGGTACTACAAGGGCAGGTTATTACGATTCCTGTGACTTTGAACGTGGTGTAATAGTCGGCGCACGAGAGATGGGACAAAGCATCTCCGAGGTAGCGATGCACTTTTGATTTTCGCGCACGACCATTTCACGAGTGTACCATGAATATCAGGTATACGGCAAAACATCAAATCTCGGAAAGCGGTGTGGCAGGAAAAAGACCTTAAATGAACTGGATCGTCGACGACTCACGAGAATCCCTAAACGAGATAGACGTGCAACAATTTCTCAAATTGCTGCAGAATTCAATGTTGGGGCATCCAGAAATGTCAGGGTGCGAACTGTTCAACGTACCGTCATTCATAATGGGCTTTCGGAGCTTCAGGACCATTCGTGTACCGTTATTGACTGCCGGCACAAAGCTTTACACCTCGCCTGGGCCCGCAAACACCTCCATTGGACTTTTGATGACTGGAAATACGTTGCCTGGACTGACGAGTCACTTTCCAATTGTATCGGGAGAATTATCTACACCCATTCATGTTCATTGTGCGTTCCGACTGCTCGTGGGCGCCCTACACGATATTAGGCAGGTGTGCCAGTTTTTCTGGTTCTTAGGTGTGTGTGTATGTATATACGTATATATATATATATATATATATATACACACATAAACCGAGATTTTTATGATTGCATTCCTGTTCAATTACACCTGTATAGTAATTAATGTTCTTTTTCTTCCCCCCAGGCAGGGAATTATGGGTAATGGTTGTTTCCCGCTATCCCAACGAGGAGCCGCTGCTCAAGCCCAACGTTAAGTATGTGGCCAACATGCACGGAAACGAGGTAGGTACCAGGCACACACGCACACACACACACACACACACACACACATATATATATATATATATATATATATACACTGCTGGCCACTGTAAATGCAACACCCTAAAGGAAACATGCAAATAACATGAAATTTACAACATGCATTAGCGGAGGTGAGATATGCAAATGATTAGAATTTCAGCGCAGACGCACATCACGAGCGCCTGTGGCGCCACTTCAAAGCGCTATTTAAGGCTTGGAGATTTCGACGATTTCAAGTTCGGCAATTGTGTTTTTCTTGTGGTTTTTACAAAAAAACGATCAATTATGCCTCGTCGAAAACAGCGATCATCTTTTGATCAAGTATCCCAGTTCGATAGAGGAAGGATAGTGGCCTACTAATATTGTGGATTATCTTTCAGGGAAATCGGTAGTCGTGTTGGACGAAACCAAACAACTTTAATGCGGATATGTGATCGTTGTATTCAGGAGGGTACGACGGACCGGCGTGTTCGATCGCATCCACCTCAGCCCACCACTTCACTTGATGACAGGCAAATTGTGCGCATGGCAGTGACGGATCGCTCAGTCACATCACGAACCATAGCACAGCACATGCAGTCTGTAAAGCATCATCCAGTGTCTGTGCGTACCATTCGACGCCGTTTACAGCAGAGTGGTCTGTCCGCAAGACGTCCATTGCTTTGTCTACCCTTGACGCAGAACCACAGAGGTCTCCGCCGCCAATGGTGCGATGACAGAAGGATGTGGACGGCAGAATGGAATGAAATTGTCTTTACTGACGGGTCACGCTTCTGTCTGCAACACCACGATGGTCGCATTCGAGTCTGGAGACACCGTGAAGAGAGGATGCTGAACAGCTGCGTTATGCACCGCCACACTGGTAATGCACCGGGTATTATGGTAGGGGGCGGTATTGGATATCACTCTCGCACACCTCTTGTACGCATTGCCGGTACTTTAAACATCCAGCGCTACATCTCCGAGGTGTTGGAGCCAGTTGTCCTTCCTTACCTTCAGGGCTTGCCCACAGCCATATTTCAACAGGATAATGCGTAACCACACGTGGCACGCATTGTCCAACGGTTCTTCGTCAATCGCCAGATTGAATTGCTTTCCTGGCCGCTTCGCTCTCCGGATCTTTCGCCGATAGAAAACATATGGTCCATGGTTGCTGTACGATTGACCCAGATTACATCCCCAGCTGCCACAGAAGATCAACTTTGGCAACGTGTGGAAGCTGCTTGGTCTGTTGTACCCCAAGAACCCATCCAAAGTCTCTTTGAATCAATTCCGAGGCGTGTGGCAGCGGTGATCTCCAACAATGGCGGCCAATCTGGCTACTGATTTTTTCAGGAACCACAATTCACAGAAGTCTATAAATTTAATCATTTGATACTTGGTCAACATGTTATCTACAAAATAAATTTTGTTGTGATATCTGTTGTCTTTCTTGGTGTTGCAATTTGGGTGGCCAGCAGTGTATATATATATATATATATATATATATATATATATATATATAAATAAATATATATATATATATATATATATATATATATATACATAAATGTATGTGTGTATATGTATGCATATACAGGTGGTTATCAAAATAATGGAAAGACATCAATATTAGTGTTGTTTATGGAAGTGCTTCGTATTCCTTAAAAAACATGTTTAGGGACCAATATTTTTTTATACAATATAGTGTATACATTATTCTACTCTAAAGTAGCAGTAATGAAACTATTGACATCAGGCTCTTTGGGGGATAGCGTAAGATACATTGTAGACCATGCAGAGGGCAAATTGTTGAAGCGCGTTTAATTGGAGTATCTGTTACAACAGACCCCATGAGTTTGGGTGTTTACCGAGTTATGATATCGGAAGTCATGATGGCATACAGAGTTTACGGAAAGACATCCTCTGTGAAACAGGATAGTGGACGAAAGGGAAAGCTAAGTGAAAGAGACTGACTGGTGTTGAAGCGGATTGTGACATCAAAAAAGAAGACAACTGCAGCCAAAGTGACCGTAGAGCTCCATCTTAATCTGCAGGCTCCAGTAACAGTCATTACAGGTAAGAGAAAACTTCAAAAAAACATTTACGGCAAAGTAGTAATTCCCAAGCCACTTGTAACAGATGTGAAAACACACCGTCCTCTACAGTGGTGCCACGAGCACAAATCCTGGTCGAGTGATACGTTGAAATATGACATTTGGTTAGACGAATCATTGTTCACTTTGTCCCCTGCAACAGGACATGTGAATGTCTGAAAACACCTACAAAAGCGTATTATCATGCTTGTCTCATGCCAGATGTCAAACATGGAGAGGAAATTTCTTAGGGTTTCGGCGGCCATCTCATGGTTTTCAAAAGTGATCTATTTTAACCCTGAAAGAGAGATTGACTGGGAAGGACTATGCCAAACATTTTGCCCACCAGATCCATCCTATGGTGCAAAAATTGTTTCCTGTTGGAGATGGCGTTCTTCAGGATGATAATGCTCCGATCCATACAGCTAGATGTGTCATGTCGTGGTTTGAGGAACCCAAAGACCAAGTCAAACACCTTATCCGGCCCCCACAGTCCCTAAACCTCAATATCATAGAACTGCTGTGGTCTGTTTCAGAGAACAGAGTCAGGAAATAATATCCAGCAATTGCCTCTCTACAGAAACATTGACGATTTATCCATAAAGAAAGGTATAATATTCCCTTAACCACTATTCATGATTTGCATAATTCACTTCCTTAGTAAATCCAGGTTTTATTAAATGCCACAGATGGTCCTATGCCATATTAATAAGGAATTTCATGTTTTTCCTAAGTGTTTCCATTATTTTGATAACCACCTGTATATGTATATATGTGTGTATATGTATATATGTATGAATATATATGTACGTATGTGTGTGTATTTATATATGTATGCACATATATGTATGTGTGCATATGTACACTGCTGGCCATTAAAATTGCAACACCAGGAAGGAAAGCAAATACCAAAATGTTACTTATTGTACATATACAATACAGTAGGAAGAAAACATGATTGAATTTGTAGGCAATTTGGGGGTATACAGATTCCAAAATTAGTACACACAGCTGCTGTCTGTGGCTGCTAAAATGGCTCTAACCGGGTTAGGCATCGAGTCGAGGACAGATACGTGCAAGTCGATCCATGCTGTTTCAAGTCTATGCTATACTTCATCGATCGTTTTGGCTGGAGAGCGATGGTGACCCAGTCTCTCGGCAACCCATGACCAGAGGTTTTCCATGGGTGAGATATCTGGAGAACGTGCTCTTCCTGGGCATCATTCGAACACCCTCTGTGTCGAGGTAGATCAGGACACGACGGGCAACATACGGTTTTGCGTTATGTTGCTGAAAGATGAATTATCTCAGGCCTTGAAGATAGGCCACAATCACAGGCCTCAAGATGTGAGAAATGTAACGCTGGCTGTTTAGATTACGGACAGCGAGCACAACAGGTGCTCGTGTCGTGTACCCAATGCCTGCCCAAACCATCACACCAGGTGCAGGACCTGTATGATGACATCGAATGCAAGAGAGTAACGTGCATTATCCTCAGTGCCTCCAGACACGGATACATCCACCATGATGC
This sequence comes from Dolomedes plantarius, assembly GCA_907164885.2. Classification (NCBI taxonomy): domain Eukaryota; kingdom Metazoa; phylum Arthropoda; class Arachnida; order Araneae; family Dolomedidae; genus Dolomedes; species Dolomedes plantarius. The sequence goes on along the minus strand of OU015490.1, from coordinate 136,570,712 downwards.
TGCACGCAGAAACCCGACTCGTCTGAAAAGATGACGTGGTGCCACTCCTGTATCCATTTTTGTCGTCGGGCGCATCGCTGTCGCCACGCGTCTCTATGTTGCATTGGGAAGTGAAGCCGCAATAATGGTCGTCGTACAGACAGTACGTGCAGCTCCAGACGTCGTCAGACTGTCCGTGAGGATACTTGTCATGCTACATACAAGCCCATTTCCTGACTCAAGACGCGTGATGTGGCTGTACGATCCTGCAAGGCCGACCGACACCATGTCCTTCCATTCGGGCGTTAACGGCAGGAGGATGTTGAGATCCTGCATGGCGTTCAGTATGACCCTCCTGAACCTATCGATTCCATATTGGCAGGACAGTCATTGGATTCCGACCAATGCAAGTAACAATATCTCGGAACTATAAACCGCATTCTTGATAGGCCATGATCCCTCCTCTATTGAATTCAGACACTTACTGCTAGCCGTTTCTCCTTCTTATAAGATAAACATGACCTTCTCACCAACAACCAACATTCAACTGCTATTTCCTAATGAGAAACCCACTGCGTAACTTTCATTTTATACAGAGTTTGAGACGCCGTTTCTCCATGCATCGTTCGATTTCACTTAAATGCTAACCATTTGTATATTCCAGCATCTTCTTCCTTTCTTGAGAATTTAACTTTTGTATCATCCCTCCTTCATGGTGTTGCAATTATGACCAGCATGTTGCATTAATGGCCAGCAGTATATATATATATATATATATATATATATATATATATATATATATATATATCGATCGTTGATTTTAGGCCATCGGCCGCGAGCTGATGCTCCACCTGATCACGTACCTGATCAACAACTACTACACCGACAACTACGTCCGGTGGCTGATCGACACAACGAGGATCCACATCATGCCCACCATGAACCCAGACGGGTTTGAAACGGCCATCGAGGGACAGTGCTCGGGGGGTCAGGGAAGGTGAGAGCCCTACCGTTAATTATCTATATGTACGGTCATGTCTGTGTATATATATATATATATATATATATATATATATATATATATATATATATATATATATAAGGGTATATATATATATCTGTATATATGAATATGTATATATAGTATATCTGTGTATATATATGCATACATATATATATATATATATATATATATATATATATATATATATATATATATATATTAAATTTTAATATATTCTACATATGCAAACTTTACCTTTATAAAAAAAAAGGTAATTTAAAAAATAACATGTACAATATTTTCGTAAATAAGAAAAAGTTATTAAAAAGTCACGTACAGTATATGCGAGAATATTAAAGTAATTAAAAGACACGTACAAAATACGCGAGGATAAAAAAATAATTGGCCAAAATCACGTACAAAACACGATAGAAAGAAAAAATGTGATTAAGTAAAGATACGTACAAAATGTGTGGAATAAGAAAAATATTTAAACTTAGGTACTCTTTTATTAACAAAGAAATACAAATATTGTGAGAATTATAAAAGTAATTAAAATATTATAATTAATTCAAGTATAATAAGAAAACTGTTAAAAAATGTGAAAAAAAGCTATAAAAAAGACACGCATTTTAATAAAAGTGATTAAAGAAAAACAAGTACTAAATGTGGGTAAAAAAAAAGGAAATTTAAGAAAGGTACGCATTATAATAATAAGGACTAAAAAATGTATGCGAAAAAAAAAAAGAAAGACATGGACAAATATGGCTCGAAAAAAAAGTAATAAAAATATGAACGTACAAAATGTTCGACAGTTAAAATATTTTTTAAATAAAGACACATTCAAAATGTGTCAGAATAAGAAAAATATAAATAAACAATGGCACATGTGAAACGTGCTAGAATAATATAAAAAGGTAATTAAACAAAGACACGTGCAAAATCTGCTTGATTAAGAGAAAAGTTAATTTAACAGACATATATAAAATGTGCGAGAAGAACATAAAAAGGTAATTAAACAAAGACACGTACAAAATGTGCTCGAGTAAGAGAAAAGGTAATTTAACAGACACCTACAAAATGTGCGCGAATTAAAAAAAAATAATCAAACAAAGAAGTTACAAATTGTACGAGAATAAGTAAAGAGACAAAATGTGCGAGACTAAAGAGACATGAATGTGCATCGTTTCAGGTACAACGCGCGCGGCTTCGACCTGAACCGCAACTTCCCCGACTTCTTCAAGACCAACAACAAGCAGCAGCAGCCCGAGACGAAGGCGATGCGCGACTGGCTGGACGCCACCCAGTTCGTGCTGTCGGGCAACCTGCACGGGGGCGCCCTGGTCGCCAGCTACCCCTATGACAACGAGGCCAACAACAGTTAGTACGCTCCTATTCATGTGTACAGAGGCTGTTCACACATTTTTTAGACGATGTATATTGTATTCACAAAACTAAATTACACAAAATTCTTGTGTTTTAAATGTTCTATTTGACATCCCTTATTCTGAACTATCTTTCGACACCGCAATTTCCAGGATAATAATGTCTTTTGAAGTGTCAGAAGAGGTATTCTATCCCATTCCTCCTGGACAGCTTTCCAGAGTCCTGTAAGGGTTTTGGGACGACGTTTGGATAATGCAGATTTTAAAAGTCCGAAAGCACAAAAATCCATAGGTGATACATCGGGAGATTTAGTAGGGATATCAGTGAAGGGTATGGCCTTGATACCAGGTTTTTGTTCCATTTCTTTTAGGAAATTTACAGTGGATTTTGATGTGTGACTGCTAGCTTTGTCCTGATGGAGTCTCACAGATTGATGGCACTGTGGGTAAAGCGATGGTATTTCATTCAGAAAACTTGGCGATAAAATATGTTCCTGATAGTATTTGGGGTTAATCTTGACATTTTTTCCCACTCTCTTTATTTTTAACTTGCCATTATAAGAAAAACTAGCAACAATCATGAATCCCTTAGAAAAACTTTCTTTCGATTCTTTGAACCATGTACTTAAATTTTTTTCTCCCCTTTTATGATAGTAAATGTCTCTTTTTTTGTTGCAATCATTTAAATACACCCATGATTCACCTATTGTGACAGTTGTTTTCCATTTTTCTTTGGATAAGTGTTTCTCATATAGAATTCTGCAGCGTGTCCTGCGTTCAGCGATATGATTTGGAAGAAGACGATGCACATTGCGTTGTTTCGCTTTCTTAAGATTTAAATCAACGTTTATCATTTTGTTTACAGTGGATACCGAGCATTTTAATGATTTTGCAACTGTCCTTTGATTAGGGGGATTTTTTTTTAACATTTAACAACGTACCTTTGCAATAGTCGAAGATGTCCGTTTTTTCCTTGGATACTTGTCTGGAATTTTTGTCCCACTTGAGGCTGCAATTTGACGTTTTTTTTTCCTTTCTTGTTGACGATATTACCTATCGACGCTTTAGATATCACAAAACCATGACTCTCACATCATTTTTGGATAACGGAGTATGCATATTTCTCTTCGAAAAGAGCATAAATGTAGCCTTCGAACCACTGCTTTGTTAAAAACGCCGTTTTGAATAAAAACAAAACTTTCAAGCCACATAGTACAGTTGGAATTATTTCTTTTGCAGCAAACGATTTTTTATTACCGCTTACCAAAATCGTTTAAAAAATGTGCGAACAGCCTCTCTATATATGGACATACATGTATATGTGTGGATGTATTTATATATGTATGTAATTATGTGTGTGTATGTATATGTGTGTATATGTTTGTGCATGTATGTCTATATATATGTGTGTGATATATATATCCGAGTCTCTTTTTTCACTTTTTTTTTCTCTCACGATTTTGAAATAAACTCTAAGCGCCTGCCTTAGAGATCAAGATGTAAAATATTAACAACCTACGCATAAGAACTTAATCTTCTTTTCGTAAAAGAATGCTAATGTTACAAAATTTATCTGAAACTGATAGTTACTTTGTCGCATTTTTTACGTTATAAAAAAAATTCTGCAAAATTTTTCAATTACTAGGATTTAAAAGATACTCTTTTAAATGAAAACATTTCTACATAAAGGATATAATTTCTATGTTGTGAACAATAGTCATCAGGCAAAAATTAAATATAAAAAAATTGATTTGGAATAACAAAAGTATTTTTGTTAATTTCATCTAAAAAGTAGACATCTTATTGCAAAAATTGAATTTCTTATAAAACATAATGGATAAAAATTTAAGTATATTAAAAAATTTTCATCCCGAATACTTCATTTTAGCCTTTCAAGTTGCATGACATTTACGGTCTAATACTGAAAGTTGGATTTTCAGTTCCGTAAACTTACATAACGTAAGTTATTTAACACACTTGTTTCGATAACACAGTTGCGATAACTCAGTAGTATTTTAACTCACTTACATCCGTGTTCAAAAACACGGGTAGTGGTTTGTTTAACTCACCTCTCACAATGACCCACGCTAAGTGGGTTTCAGAACCCACTTATTCCGGCGACTGACCGACTTTTTTTTTCTCTGTGCACGGTCCAAGAAAAAGAACCAGATAATTTTTTTTACACTGTTTCTTTTTACTTTAACACGGTTTTAAAATAAAAAAAAATAATAAAAATATTGTGCGGCATTGTAGCTTATAGTGAGTGTAATGTTATCAGAGAGTATTTCAGAGATTGTAATCTACGTTAGTTAAAAGATTTGATGATGATGGAGTGGTTCCACTCTCTGCAAGTACAATTCTAGAAAGTGTCCAGTTAGCCAATAAACGTGGAAATCATTTTCTGACAAATGATGACGATGACGAACGAGCTGTGCCATTCCAGCGTGATTTAAAAATGATTAAGGCACTTTACGAAGAATCACATAAAGAACTCGCGAAAGCAAAATCACGGCGCTTGATGACTGAATTCGTATTCAAAACCGGAGAAACTAAACAAACACAATATGTTAATTTTATTCAAGATACACTTGTATTCATATATTGCCAATAAATATTTCCAGTGACGAGAGAGGTTTTCGCCACCAAAAAACAACAGTAAAGTTTATTTTCTAGTAGTGACGCTGAATGACTGGATGATTATGTTAAATGTATGTATGTAATATTTCTCTTACATCACGTCCTTAAATTATAACCTGAAGTGGAAAACTATCTCATATTTACATGGCTGGAGCTAGACTCAGACAGAAAGGAATAAAATTTAGATTTAAATGCAGACGGCCAAACTTCTTAGTCCATCGTTTATTAGAGCTAAAATACATCCGTTCATTCCAGAAGAACGGCTCGGAATAATGTTACCTTTCAACGTTAAATGCGAGAGGGCGGAAAAAACGGGGCTATTATTTGTAGTGTCAGCAGATTTAGGGGCTCGCGATGCTAACCCACTCTTGAATTGGGACACATACATGTGTAGAAATGCAAAGGCATGCGATTCGTGGGAAGTTCTGTGGCTGAGGGTTTTAAAGCGATCAATTAATATTACTGGTGTTTGGATCTAGGAAAGGGAATTTAAATGCTAGGATGGAGGGCATAACATTTAATATATTACATGTATGTATAAATAATAAATAAATTCCATTTATTTTGAACCGCTTGCGACTGCCACACTTTTTTAATTTTAAAAATAACCCTTATAAACGTAATTCAAGTAATATTTTTAGATTATTAAGTGTATATGGATGGTACCTATCTCCACTCTATTAGCGTTCATTGTATATTTTTTACACATTACGTATCCCCGTGCAAAAAGAGAATCGGACGTATGTGTATATATAGCGAAACTTCTCGATGGTGGCCATTTACAGTCCCGAAATAAAGTGGCCGTTTTCAGGGATGGCCGGCTAAGGAAGTTTCACTGTATAGATAAATATTTCAATATAAATTGTTTATATTCCAAATATATCCTTCTAACTGTAATCCGCATCATCTAAAATATGGTCTGTGTGTTCCACAGTGTTTTCCACATTCAGCTCTCCCTCGCTGACCCCCGACGACGACGTCTTCAGGCACCTGGCGTCGGTGTACTCTTTCAACCACGAGAACATGCACCTGGGGATCCCTTGCAGGGACGGAACACCCGGGTTCCCGAACGGAACCACAAACGGAGCGGCATGGTATCCTCTTACAGGTACTGTGAGCATATTTCTGAATTATCTATATATACATGTGTGTGCATGTGTAAATAAATATATATATATATATATATATATATATATATATATATATATATATATATATATATATATATATATATATATATATATATAGGGTCATCGAAAAAGGTTGGACACATTTCGAAAGCTCATAATTCTAAAATAAATTGAGCAAATGCAATAATATTCTTTTCAAACAACTTGGCAAGTGTCCAAGATTTCTAAATGTAAATGGTACGCAACCGTGACGTTAAACGTTGCGCAGAAGCCATGCGAGGTGGATGAGGTCTTCGTTCGGCTTTCCGCCAGTCCAATGGCGATCGTTCAGGAGGAAGCTCAATGTGTGTTGTGGTTAGCGGAGTACAAATCTGTTAAAACAGTTCAGCAAAATTACCTTCGTGTTTATCGCGAACAACTACCGCTTGAGCTTTCTCCTGAACGATCCCTATTGTACTGACGGAAAGCCGAACGAAGACCTCTTCCCCCTCACATCGCTTCTGCACAACATTCAACGTCACGGTTGCTTACCAGTTACATTTAGAAATCCTGGACACTTGACAAGTTGTTTTAAAAGAATATTATTGCGTTTGCTCAATTTATTTTAAAATTATGAGCTTTCGAAATGTGTCCAATCTTTATCAATGACCCTGTATATGTATGTACACATGCAGATGCGTATATATATATATATATATATATATATATATATATATATATATGTATATATATATATATATATATATATATATGTATATATATATATATATATATATATATATATGTATGTATGTATTTATCTATGTGTGTGTGTGTGTGTATATATATGTGCGTGTGGCTGTTTATAGATATGTATATATTATGTGTATATACACATCCATCCCTATATATATTTCTATACCCATTTGGCAGGTGGCATGCAGGACTACAATTACGTGTGGGGCGGGACTATGGAGGTTACCTTCGAGATATCGTGCTGCAAGTTCCCGCAGCGAACCGACCTACCCCGGTACTGGCAGGAAAACAGGAAGGGCCTGCTGCACTTCCTAGGCGAAGTGCACAAAGGTTAGCAACATGGGCTCTATGGACACAGACATATATGTTATTCATATATGTGTGTGTGCGTGTGTGTGTACGCGTTCGTTCGTGTGAGTGTGTGTGTTTGTGTTCTTATTGGAACTGTATGGCTGAAATTGTCAATTGCCTATTGTGAAATGGTCAATACCCTATTATAAAATGATTAATACTCTGTTGTAAGTCGTAATTGTCAAGTGAGGAGTAGTTAATGCTTCTTGGAATCGTAAAGATGAAATGGTCCAATTGCAAAATTCATTAGGGTACGATTGGTAAATGTTCATTGGGACTGTATAGTTGCAATAGTTAATACCTCGTTATATGTACTATATTTCTCCATGTATACCTTTTGTGTATGTGTGTATATGTATGTAAGTATGTATGCACTAATTTCATTACCGAATTCGGGTCGAATGGTAATTGCGTGTTGGAACTGTAAAGTTATGGCCAATACCCTGATGTAATTAAAGATTAGTTGTGAATAACGTAATCTGGATAGTAGACAATGACTTTGTAACTTTTTGAACGGATTCTTGTCATTTGAAGAATGAGAAACTCTTTGGAACTGTAAAATTCTAATCCTCAATACTCAGTTGTAACTAAACATTAGTCGTCAATAACGTGTTATGATAAATGGCCAACGACTTTGCTACTTCTTGAACAGATTATTGTCATGTCATAAACGCTTCTTGGAACTGTATTATTGAAATTCTCAATACGCTATTGTTTAAATGAGGAATGACCTATTGTAAAAGGCAATAACGTACGAATAGGAAATGTTTCTTGTTACTGTACAGTTCAAATGGTGAACACCCTATTATTGAAATAGTAAATACTCTATTGTATAATATTTAGTACCCTATTATCTGAAGGCCTAGTTTAAATTGACAGTACCAATTGTAAAATAACAATTGGTTACGAACTGCAAATTTCTGGGAACTGTATAGTTGATATTGTCTGTAGTGTGTTGTTGAAAAGGTTATTACCCTATAGTAAAGATTGTTATCAGGTGATGAATGCTAAATACTTCTTTGAACTGTTTAGTTGAAGTGGTCAATACCCAGTTGTAACTAATTATTTGTATCCAATAACGACATGTATTTAAACCCAAAGCCTTTTTAACTTCTTGAACGAGTTAATGCCATGTTACGAATGGTAAATGCCTAGTGGAACTGTATAGTTGAAATAGTCAATACCCTTTTGTAAAATTGCGAATACCCTATTGTAACTGGTAATTGGTAAATGATAAATTGTTAAGGCTTCTTGGAATTGCATAGATGAAATGATCAATACCCAATTTTAACATTCGGTGGGGTACAAATGGTAAATGTTTCTTGGAACTGAATAATTTAAATGGTCAATAGCATATTGTTGAACTGGTCAGTGCCCTACAGTAAAGGGTTATTGCCAAGTAAATGCTTCTTGGATCTGCATAACTGAAGTGGTAAACACCCAGTTGAAACTAAATTTCAAATGGCAATGACAACCTCTTTGATATGACCAGTGACCTTGTTATTTCTTGAACGGGTTATTGTCAAGTGACTAATGATAATTGCTTCTTAGGACTGCACAGTTGAAGTGGTCAATAACCAATATAACTGAATTCGCATTGATAACTGAAATGCAGTTATAAATAATGACCTCTGCGGAATTGCCAACGTCTTTGATCCAGTTATCGTGGTGTAACGAATTGTTAAGGTCTCCTTGAACTGTACGGTTGATGTGGTCAATACCCTTAAGTTTAAATGGTTAGTACCCTATATTAAAAGGTTATTGTCAAATGATAAATGGTAAATGTTTCTTGGATTTCTATAACTGAAGTGGTCAGTACCTAGTTGTAACTCAACTTCAACCTCAAGTAACGACCTCCGTTTAACCGACTCTGTTGGAGACTTTGTAACTTCGTGGATAGGTTAATGTCATGTTACGAATGGTAAACATTTAATGAAATTGTATAGCTGAAGTGGTTAGTTTCAACTAAACTCTAGATGTCAAAAGACCTTTGGTGAATGGAATATATATATATAATGTTGTGTGTCGTGTGCTTATTTTTGAAATTCTTCAAAAATCTCGTCACTGCCAGTCGACGAAGTGTCACGTGTTTCAATCGACGATGTAACCGATCTGAGCGACCTTCTTGCAGGCGTGAAGGGCATCGTGAAAGACTCGAGCAATAACCCCATTCCGAAGGCCGCCCTCAAGATCCGAGGCCGAGACATGACCTTCTACTCGACCAAGAGGGGCGAATACTGGAGGATCCTGCTACCTGGATCCTACATCATAGAGGTGAGGCTTATGGTTAATGTACACACTCTCTCTCTCTCTAATATATATATATATATATATATATATATATATATATATATATATATATATATATATATATATATATATATATATATATATATATATACGCATTGGACTAACCCCCTGTTCGATTTCGCAGACGAGGACAGAAGGTTACAAGCCATCGGAGATGGAGTTCATCGTCACATCGCAAGAGGTTACTGTCCAGAACATCACCATGTACCCGACCAGAGTGGTAAGTGACCAGTCGCAGGCCTCCTCCGAGGGGCCCTGGGAGAAACTGCTGGACAACGGTCAGGAGTTGACCGCCACCGCTGGTCCGGTTGGCAACGGGGAAAGTAGCACGCAGCTCGCACACCCCTCCACGAACGGTAACAAGTTCGGGGAAGAAGGCTTCGAGATCGCACCTCCCGAACAGTCCGAGGACGTCGACAGCGAGTATTCCGGGCTCGGAATCTCCAGAGACGACGATAAGAACCTAACGGACCTGTTGATCCCCCCCACGGCCGACGCCGTGTCCGATCTCGCCAACCCCTTTCATACCCCCTCTAGCTTCTTTTCTGTTATTCCAGTGCTCGTCTTGCTCTACCTTTAAAAAAACGTTCTCATTTCGAATCTTATGACGTGAAACCGATCGAATTTTTAAGTGGACTATTTCAAGTGTAAGTGGAATCGGCGAGTCGGAACTTTTTGAGTACAGCAACTTGATTAGGATTTCACTTGGTTTGTTTCAATCGATTTGCTCATCGTTTTTTACCTTATTTTGAATCATGAACTCATTTTTATAGTAGACGTTGATTCCTCCTCCATCGATACGTTCTGTCATCTCGAGTGTATATCTATGTTATACATCATTGTTACTTTCTTATTTAATTTTAAATCTTTTTTAATAGTTATTAATCGTTATTTTTCCCTCTATTGATATGTTTTGTATCGATTTATTCAGTCATCTTGACTGAGTGTATCTTTATGCCTATATTTTATGAACATATATCGTTCGTACTTACTTAACGTTAAGTTATTTTTAAAAAATCATATAGTAAACATAAATCGTCATTCCCCCCCCCCCCCCCCCCTCTATCGATACATTCAGTCATCTTGACTGAGTTTATATAATTTTTGTTTTAAGTTGTGAACGTATATCCTTTTTACTTATTTAATTTTAAATCTTTTTTTCTTAATCTTATAAATATATAGTCATCAATCGTCATTTTTTTTCCCTCTATCGATATGTTCTGTATCGATTTATTGAGTCATCTTGACTGAGTGTATCTTTTTGTCTTTGTTATGAACATATATCGTACATATGTACTTAATGTTAAATCTTTTTTTAAATATCATATAGTAAAATGAATCGTCATTTTTTTTCCTCTTTCGATATGTTTCTGTATCGATACATTCAGGTGTCGTAACTGAGAGCAAGTTTTTGCCTTTATGTTAGTTCTTACCTTCTTTTTAATGTTAAATCCATGTTTAAAAAAATCATTAACTCATATTTATAGTAGATATTAATCGTCATTTCCTCCGTCTATCGATATGTTTCTGTATCGATAAATTCAGTCTTCATAACTGAGTGTATCTTTTTGCTTTATGTTGTGAACATATACAGATCTTACTTTCTTTTCTTAAGTTGAATCATTTTTGTAGTAGACATTAATCGCCATTTCCCCTCTATCGATATGTATCCGTATCGATACATTCAGTCATCGTAACTTTATATATCTTTTTGTCTTTATGTTGTGAATATATATCGATATTTTACTTTCTTTTCTAAAATTAAATCATTTTTATAGTAGACATTGACATTTTCTCCCCCTCTATCGATATGTTTCCGTATCGATGCAATTTTCTTTACGTTTTGAACATATGTGCCGAGATTATTATGTGTGCGTGCGTGTGTGTATATATAAATGAATTTGCTCTTCCAAAAAAAAAAGCGTTTAGGCTGCCAGTGGTCATATACAAAGGAGAACAGGCCAGTAATAGCCAGAAAAAATCGTCATACCCTATACGTACTTACGCTCGTATAACTTTGAATTATAGATTTCAGTGGACATTTACTCTCGACTATTAAGTATAATCTATGAGACTTTGAGAACGTTCCCTCATTCATTGTAATAATTATTTTTATGATAATTATATGATACAATAATTTCAATACGGAAATTATTTATTATAATATACTTTAATATCATATAAAACATAATTATTTTATGATAAATATGATGTACAAAAATATATGTTGTATGATAATAATTTGATGGTAGCTATATGATAATAATTTGATAGTTATATGTTAATAATTTAATAATATTTATATGAAATAATTTTATGATTATGCAATTCGAGGATACTTTAATATCATGTAATTATAATCATATAATTATATCATATAATTATTATTATTTTATGATATATGATATGTAAAAATAAAATATATAATTTTGTTATGATAATTATATGCTATATAAAAATAAGTATCGTATAATGTGTTACAGGATATTTATTTTATAATAACCATATGATACTTTTATATCATATAATTATCAAAAATACATAATTATGATATATTAATTATATTAATACTTTTATATGTTTAATATATTTTCTTGGCAGGTATATGAAATATTAAATTTAATGTATAATATATCATATTAAATACTTATATTAAAGTATCGTGTAATATGATATATGATAATTATTTTATTAGAATAAGTTATACGATTAATTTATCATAAGTATATATGAAAATTATATGATGCTATAATATGTTTCTTAAAATGTGATAGATTATATTTTATAATAATTAGGATAATTAATTTAAATTTTTTGCTCAGAATTAATAAATATTCCATTTACTAATTTTCAGGGATAATTTGTTTATTGTTTTTACTGTGCTTTTTTCAATGTATTATATTTCATTTTACTAATTTTTAGCAATAATTTTTTAAAATTCTGATATGATATTTCGATTAAAATTTCAGATCCTTTAAGTTATGGTCTTTTAATTATTTTAACTAATTAGGAATTATAACTGTAAGCTCAACTACTTATATTAAGTATATATAAACCCTTCTCCTTAGAGGTGAAACTCTAAGATTTTAGAAATTTCAGAATACTTTAAACTATTATATTTACAAAAGTTATAACTTGAGAAAATATTCCAATTGCAATATAACGCTTAAGGCTACTAGATTCGCTGATCTCAGTTGTTAACTTAAGGCGAAGAATTTTTCAACTGATTGTCGACTCAGACTTAAAAATTGTATTCCGCCATAGAGAGAAGTTTTTTTTACTAAATTATCTGAACTATACTTTGCTGAAGTATTTTTTCCATTTTAGAAACTTCGTCCACTCAGGATATAGACGGACGTTTGAAACAGTGCATAATGATTCTTTCTCGAATCATTCAGATTTAAAGTATTATTTCCGTTTCTTTCAGAGTACGAGAAAGGTAGCAGATTAGAACATTACTTTATGACAATTTTTAGAAAAAAATATCTATAAGTCGGAGTCGACAGTCAGTGGAAAAATTTCTTCCTCAGGTTAATTTTGAGCTGGGCGAATGCAGTAAGGCTACCACACAGCCTTAGCATAATAGCATAAAATGACCTTGCAGTGAATGAGGGAAGGGACAATCGTCACTGGTCATGTGAATAAAGCCAGTAAGGTATGGAAGTTTTCTCTTTACATTCCAATATAATCGTTAATGGTATTAATTTTCCAGTATAAGACTTAACGTAATCGCATAAAATGACCTTGCAGTGAATGAGGGAAATGATAAACGTCACTGCTCGAATGAGATCAGCCGGTGACGTCTCTCCAAAAAATGTGAATACTGTAACATACTTTGTACATAAGATGCAGTGATACGCTGCCAATATGATACGCTTCGTTGTCTCTCGCAAACGTGAATTAAAAAAATGATGTACGTATATTGCTTATTAATAGGTCTGTGGAGTGTTTAACACTTATATATTTCACTATATTTGGGTGTCTTTCCTTTATCACAATTTTTCTCAACCTTTGTGCCTTTGCCTGGGGGAAATGAGTAAACTTTCGACGCTCAGGGGTGTCCGAGAATCTAGGAATCGAAGGAAAATATATATTAAAGATCCCGGGCAATGTGCTCTAGAGCTGCCGAAATGGTGCGTTTGGAGGAAGTCGTAGCGTGTGAACAAGGTCGTAAAACGAAAGTCTATACTTTTCCTGAGTTTAAAAAAACCAATTTTCCTATGTACTGTTTCTGAAACATCGACGGAGTCCGGGACAGAAAATTTCTTTACGTCAAAATTGTCTTTTTATAAAGATAGTTTTGCTTATAAAATATTTGTTTTTTTCCCAAAAATATTTTGCAACTTTACGCTTAGATTTTGATACATCTGCCTAGCCAAAGCCTCCTTTTGTGCGATTTTCTTTACTCCTTTGTTCCCAGGAAAGTCTACAATTTTCTTGTGAACAAAAAAGGTAAAGAAAGTTAGGATAAAGTAAAGGTAAAGTCAATTATAAGGATATAATTAAGATAAACTAAATATAACTTTACGCTTAGTTTTTGATACATCTGCCTAGCCCAAAACTCCTTTCGTGGGATTTTCTTTACCTTACTGTTCATAAGAAAGGCTTGGACATAATTAAGATGTAATTTATATAGCTAAATATAACTATGCGCTTAATTTTTTATAAATCTACTCAGTCAAAATCTCCTTTTGTGGGAGTTCCTTCACCTTTTTCTTCAAAGGAAAGGTTTAGAGATGATTAAGGTAAACTAAATATGACTAAAGATAAACTAAATATAAAAATTGCGCTTGGTGTTTCGTATGTTTGCCTATCCAAACGCTCCTTTTGGCCAATTTCCTTTATCTTTTTGTTCATAGGAAAGGTTTTGAGATAAATAAGATAAACTAAATATAATTTTACACTCAGTTTTTGATATATCTGCCGTCACCAAGAGCAATGATTGTGTTATTTACTTTATCTTCTTATTCATAGAGAAGGTTTAGAGATAATGAAAATAAATTAAATATAATCAGAGATAAACAAAATATAATTTTACGGTTAGTTTTTGATACATCTGTCTACCCAGAAGACCCTTTTGAGCAATTTGCTTTCCCTTTTAGTTCATAGGAAAGGTTTAAAAATTATTAAGATAAAGTAAAATTCCTAAGTATTACAAGTCATAGACTAAATATAATCTATATCTTCCTAGCTAAAGCTTTTGTGATTAAATTTAACTTTTTTGTTCATACGTTTAGAGACAATTAAGATAAACTAAATATAACCAGAGATAAACTATGAATATAAAAATTTGTGTAATAAATATAATACTGTTTTTAAAAAAATAAATAATTGAAATTTTGCGCTTAGATTTTGACACATTTGCATAGCTAAAAGCTCCTTTTGTGTGATTTTCTTTACCTTTCGTTTCATAGGAAAGGTTAAGATAAACTATTATTTTACACTTTGTTTTTGATACATCTGCTTAACCAAACTTTGCGCTTAGTTTTTGATACATCTGCCTAACAAAAAGTTTGTGATTTTCTTTACATTTAATAAGAAGGGTATGGATGTAATTACGGTAAACTAAATATTACCATAGATAAACTATCAATATCATACTCTGTGTTATAAATATAATACTTTTTTTTTAAACTAAATATTTGAATCTTATGTTTGATTTTTGAAATATCTGCCGAGATAAAAGATACTTTTTTGTGATTTTTTCTTTACCTTTTTGTTCATAGGAAATGTTTAGAGATAATTAAGATGAAGTAAATGTAATTAGGGGAAAATAAATATCCCATTACGCTTAGTTTTTTTATACATATGGCAGCCCCAATAGCTCCATTCGTGTGATTTTCTTTGCATTTTCGTTCCTAGTAAAGGTTTAGAGATAATTTCCTTTAAGTTTTATAAAAATTTTAAAAGGCAAAAAGACCATTTAAAAAATTTATTTTTGTTTCAGGAAAGAGATTTTCAGAATGTTTTGCTTTAAATCGAAATTTCCAGTTGTAATTAACGAAAATCGAACAAAAGAATTTTGTACAAAATGGCAGATAGTGAAGAAATGTGTTTAGTGGTGAGTCGTCTTAAGTTTGCTGGGTATGTACTATGAATGAACACACACACACACATATATATATAAACATAAATTTTTTTAATAAATAATAAAAATATCGCTGTTCGTGTTAGTTTGTTTAAAAATGTAATTAAGTTTAAGCTGATTTGAAAAATGTTCTTTTTTGAAGAATTTTCTGTCCCGGACACTTCGCTTTAGAGAGAAATTTGCTTTCATTATTTAAAAGCGATTGTTGGCTACGGCAAGGTGTTAGGGCTCAGCGGATAGTCAAAACACGTAGCTCAATAAGTGTGTAAAATTTTAATTAACTAAAGTA
The DNA here is from genome assembly GCA_907164885.2 of Dolomedes plantarius. Taxonomy (NCBI): domain Eukaryota; kingdom Metazoa; phylum Arthropoda; class Arachnida; order Araneae; family Dolomedidae; genus Dolomedes; species Dolomedes plantarius. Next base: position 136,554,805 of record OU015490.1, on the reverse strand, counting down.
TGTTTATTATATATTAACGAAATTTTAACCATTGTTGTTTGAGCTTGTGACTTGTTACATTCCAAAATAAACCACTGATAATTAAAATTGCAGTTTTGAGAACCCACTGTTTCCATAAATGAAAGTAGAATAATTATTAAGGTTTACTTTACTTCAATCATGAATCAGATTTCAAGATTTAATGAATCAAGATTTCAAGATTTCAGATTTCATGAATCAGATCAAGTTTTCTACTGTAATTGTTTTTCTTAAAATTAAATTAAATTTTCATTCTACTTCAGTGAATGGAAGTAGAATTATTGAGTTTTACTTCACTTGAATCATCATAATCAGTGTTTAAAGCTTTAAAAAATTTACATTTAATTTTACATTTTGTTTCCATGCATGAAAGTAGAATTATAAAGGTTTACTTTACTTGAATTAAAAATCAAATTTAAAGTTTTTTGCCAGAATTGTTTTATAAAAATTTAAATTTAGTTTACATTCTACTTCCGTTAATGGAAGTAAAATTATTAAGGTTTACTTTATTTGAATCATTAACCGGCGTTTTAAGTTTTCAAATATGGCTGATTTTCATAAAATTTACATTTTAGTTTACATTCTACTTCCATGGATGAAAGTAGAATTATTGAGGTTTATTTTACTTGAATCAAGAAAATGTAAAATATTCTGCTATAGTTGTTTTTCTTAAAAATTTAAATTTTAGTTTCAAATCTACGTACACAAATGAAAGTAGAAATTTTAAGGTTTATTTTACTTCAATTATGAATCAGTAGTGAAGTTTGCAGTTAGTCGTTTTTAATAAAAATACAAATTTTATTTAACATTCTACTTCATATAAATGAAAGTTTAACTATCAAGATTTTCTCTACCTTAATTATGAATCGATATTTAAGTTTTCTTAAGTTTACATTTTTAAAATTTTAATTCACACTCTACTTCCATTAAAGAAAGCAGAACTATTAAAGTTTACTTATCAGGAATCAGTGCTAGTTTTCTATAATTGCTTTTCATAAAAATTTACATTTTATTTTACATTCTATTTTCATTAATGAAAGTAGAACTATTAAGGTTTACTTCACTTATGTTACTTACATTTATAATGAATCAATATTTAACTCTTCTGCTATGGTTTATTTCCATAATTAAAATTTAAGTTTGTATTCTACTTCCATGCACGAAAGCAGAACTATTAAGGTTTATTTCCCTTGAATCGTGAATCAATGTAAAATTTTGTGCTGTGGTTCTTCAGAAAAATTTAAATTTTGGTTTACATTCTACTTCCAAAAAGGAAAGTAAAACTTAATAAAGTTTATTTTCGGTGAATCATGAAAAATATAAAAAAGAGTAAAGTTAGGTTTAAGTTAAAGTTAGTCTTATACTAAGGCAGTTATTTTATAGAAATTTAAACGGAAATGTAATGGTAAAAGACTAGCTGTTTATGTCATCGATACATTTTCAGAATTAAAAACGGCGAGACAAGTTTCACTAATATATATATATATATATATATATATATATATATATATATATATATATATATATATATATATATATATATATATATATATATATATAAAATTTTAGCCACTCAATTCTTGTTGCACAGTGTAATTTATATTTTAGTTTTTTTTGTTTGCTTGTGACACATGTTTAGATTGGTATTTTGTTAAACAACAGACGAAGTCCGGTTTAAAAATGGTCTATGCAATGCTTTGAGAGTGTATCATATAGACATTTATATAAATGCTGCTATGTAGTAGCCCCATTGGATTCGGTCGGCTCCATGTTTATCTATGGGAAATATTTCTCCGATGATAGGTCGACTTAGTTTAAAGATTTCTTTTAAACTGTACTCCATAATAGAGGGATATATATATATATATATATATATATATATATATATGTGTGTGTGTGTGTGTTTGTTTGTTTGTTTGTTTGTTTGTTTGTGTGTGTGTATGTATGTACACACACACACACACACACACACACACATATATATATATATATATATATGTATGTATGTATAGATATATTTAAAGAAATAAATCCATGCAAGTGGGCAATCCTTGGAAAGATTTTTTGCACAGGTTGAGCTGGAGGCGAACGAATTCCAGAGGTGTGCTTCAGGGCAGGCTTAAGAGAAAGCAGGTGGCTCTAAAGAATCATAAAAAGCGTTAAACAATAGGATAATAGCCAAATATATATATTTTGAAAAAAATAGCTTTTATTCATATATATATATAATCGATACATAGGCTCAGGCTATTGAAACACAACGCGTCTGCCAAACTATTCGATTGTTTACTTCAGCTTCGCTTCATCGATTTTATGTTCTTCCGGATCATCGATTATATTAAAAAATATCGATTATATATAAATTATCGATTGACGGCATTATAGGATTCCTTCGTGTATAGTCGATGTATAGGCTCAGGCTATTGAAACACAGCGCGTCTGCCAGACTATTCGATATTTTTCTTTCGATTTTGTTTTATCGATTTTGTGTTATTTTGAATCATTGATTATATATAAGTTATCGATTATATATAAACTATCGATTAATGACAAAATAGGATTCATTCGTCAGGTTCAGGCTATAGAAACACAACGCGTCTGCCAGAATATTCAATTGTTTTCTTCCGCTTCGCTTCATAGATTTTATGTTCTTTCGGATTATCGATTATAATGAAACATATTTTAATTTTCTGTTAATGACAAAATATGATTTATTCGTATATAATTCACACATAGACTCAGGCTGTTGACAGTGCGTCTGCCAGACTATTCGATTGTTGACATTCGCTTCGCTTCATCGATTTTATGTTATTTTAAATTATCGATTAAGGATAAAATAGGATTTATTCATATATAATTCATACTGACTCAGGCTCTTAAAATATGACGCATCTGCCAGACTATGCAATTGTACACATTAGCTTTGATTTATAGATTTTATTTTATCCTCTTAAATTACCGATTATATAAAAAATCTCGATTAATATTTTCAAATAAGATCGATTAAATAATATATGGTATATGCAAAGCTTTGACAGCATTTAATAGAGACGTTTATATTAAAAAGGATTACAGTAGAAGCGTTAAAACAATAGATTAATAGCAAAATATATATTTTGAAAAAGTAGGATTTTATTATATATAATTGATACATAAATAATCGATTTTATGATTTTATCAATTATCGATTATATTTGGCTTTAAAAATTATGTGGATTTTTTTCTAAGTTACATCAGGGCTTAAACACACATGTTAACAAATTGTATATCTGAACAGTAGGCGTGAGGGCACATAGCTATAAAAGAAACTGATTATTCAACTAACAAAATAATCGTTATTATTTTTGGTTAGAAGTTAATAATTATAATGAACACGTACATCACCTAAACATAATTTTTCATTCAGTTTTTCTTTAACAGTATGAAACAGGATGACATAGACATAAAATTTATTTTATATCACCATATCATAAGTTTATAATTTTCTATTTTCATTTTACTTAACTATCGTCAGTTTGACGTCAAAAATTTTCGTCACAGCGGTTTGAGTTTTAACACTGATTGGTTGTTTAAGCAATGAAAAATAATTATTTAAATAATTTGTCACTAAATCAGAAATTCTCAGGATTATAATTTTTCACATACTGCAATCTTCTTTATTTACTAACATTTATTTACTAACTTTATTTCTAGACATTTATTTAATTAATAGTTAAACTGATACTTAATCTAGACATATTTTCCTGATACGGTACCTAAATTTATCAAAATTTTCGAATTTACCTTATTAGGAAAGATAAAAATACAGAATTATAAAGCTTCACAGTCAGTCATCTTCTCTACAGTTTAGTTATTAATAAATAAAAATCTAATAAATAATAATCAATGAAACTGATGCTAAATCTAGACAGATTTTACGGATACAATATCTAAATTCATTAATTTTTCACATCTTATTTATTATGAGTGAAAAAATTTTCGAGAATTTTAATGCTTCACATAAAGTCATCTTCTTTAATTATTTATTAATTGCTAGACTTTTATTTATTAAAAAATAGTCAATGAAACTATATCTAGACAGATTTTGCAGATACAATATCTAAACTCATATTTAACTCACACATAACTTTTTCTCATCTTATTTATTATGTGTGAAAAATGTGAGAATACACATACAGATATCTTTATTTACTGGATACTAGACATTTATTTATTAATAACTAATCAATAAAATTGACGCTAAATTTGGACAGATTTTGCGAGTACAATATTTGAATTTATGATACATATTTATTTGCATATTTTTCATATCTAATTTTATTTTGATTGAAATCAATGCCGGATTTGTAATGCTTTACATATATTTACCGTATTTATTTTTTACTAGAATTTTTAAATTAATAATTATTCAATTAAACTGATACTTAATTCAGACAGATCTTCAAGATACAATATGTAAATTCATAAATTTTTCACATCTTCTTTATAAGTGAAAAAAATGTCAGAATGTTTCCTATACAGTCTTTTTCTTCATTTATCAATTGCTAGACAATTATTTTTTGAAAATTTATAAATCAAACTAACACTTAATCGAGACAGATTTTGCGATTACATTATCTAAATTTATGATAAATGTTTATTTGCATATTTTTCGCATCTTATTTATTATGAGTGAAAAAAATTGCCAGAATCACAATGCTTTATAATCACTTATTTATTAAAAATTAGACTGTCATTTAAGTGGAAATTTTTTAAAAATTTTCAGTTGATTCCGGTGTTAATTTTGACAGGTTTTTATGGATAGATTAATATAATTTGCTGTAATTGTCAGTTATGCGTTCGTAGATTGTTTCCTAACTTCAGCTGTTTGGATACCAAAGAATTTTATAATTTAGGTTGCACAATTTTTTTTATGTTATGTAATTTTAGGTTCCGAGATTTATGTTCAATGCTTTAAAGTTTACTCTTCATTATCTGTTGTTGTTTTAATGTTATTATTCCAAGTGCCATATATTTTAGTATTAATGAATATGATCTACAATTTACAAAACATATGCCATTTCAGTATGTTATTGTTTCTGTTAATAACAATATTGTTACAGTTATTTTAAAGTAATACGATTAATATATAACGCAGTTTGAATTATTTTTAGCTTATTAATAATTCTGGTGCGGTGTATGCCAATACTAACGAAATTTGTTGTCAAAATACTGAAATTTTGATTCCTCCACTATGCTGTTTAAGAAAAATTGTTTATCCATATTTGTATTTGTCTATCTAAGTTATGGTTTATATGTTAACTTAAGTGTGAAAACCTGCGAGAAGGGCATTATCAATATACGTTGTGAGTACTTAAGATGTACAATTTGTACATACGAAGTGCCGAATGGTATTCATACATTCCAGAAGAGATCTGCGAAATTTTGCGAAACTGTTTATGTTCAAATTTTAGCCCAACTTTATGCTGTTTATTAGTGCAAAGTAATCTGTAATGTTAAGGTGATCAGCTGCATGGCATTTTTATGTTTACAGATCGTGCATTGTTAGGAATTAGAGTAATTTAGTAAAATGGTAATGCCTAACCATTATTCTATTCAAATGACTTTTTATGTTATCAGGTCGCGTATTGTTAAGAAGAAAAGTAATTCACTAATATAGCCTAACCATCATTCTATAGAGTTAGCATTTATGTTAACAGGCCGTATATTGTTAGAAATTAAAGTATTTTATTATAATGTGTAATGCCTTACCATCTTTCTATATAGATGCTTTTTATGCTAACAGGTCGTGTTTTGTTTGGAGTTAAGTAATTCAGTAAGATGGCAATGCCTAACCATCATTCTATACAAATGCCTTTTTATGTTAACAGGTCGTAAATTGTTAGGAGGTAAAGTAATTCAGTATGATGGTAATGCCTAGCCATCATTATAAACACATGTATTTTTATTTTAACAGGTCGGGTATTGTTAGGAAGAAAAGTAATTCAATACGATAGTACGGTATAACCATCAATCTCTACAAATGACGTTTTATATTAACAGGTCGTGTATTGTTAGGAGGTAAAATAATTCAGTAAGATGGTAATGCCTAGTTATCATTCTATGCAAAACTATACACTTTTCTTTTTATGTTAACGAGTCGTATATTGTAAGGAAGAAAAGTAATTCAGAAAGATGGTAAAGCCTAAGCATCATTCTATACAAAAATGACCTCCATATTTTCTTGTGATCACACCAGTGATGTATTTTTCTATTCTAATTTACTGTTTTGATTATAATGTACTGAATTTCTAAAGAACAAAAGCTTTTTCAGCTCTCAGCTTTGGTATACATTTATCCAGACGTTAAAACCTATTATCTCTATGGTTCCTTTTAATATTCTAAACTGAAATGTTCAACTTAGAACAGGAAATGATTCAGTTTATCTCTGTAGAAATGTATAACACGTTAAACTGTTTTCATAGACGAGTTCGTTCAAAAGACTCAGCTGGGCGAAGTTAAAAGAACAAAGTTTTCAAAAATAATCTTGAAAAGTGATATAGGTAAGAATGTCGACTTCACTATATCACTTTTATCGAATGTTGTAAACTTATAACCATAACGTATAAACTTATATGTAATTTCGATGTACAGACATACAAACAGATGTTGAATAAGGCTTGGATAGTTTCCTAATAAGTGTTTAACAAAATTCTCGCGGTGAAGATCAGAAATTTAGAAAGCACAAAATCCTCGCGTTTAACAAAACTTTCTCTAAATATCAGAAATTTAGAAACTGCAAAGCCCTCTCACTGAATGAAATTCTCGAGTTGAATATCGAAAATTTTCAAACACAGAGTTCTCGCGTTTAACAATATTCTTGCTGTAAAAATCGGAAATTTTCAAAGCACGAAGTTTTCATATTTAACGAAATTATTTCTGTAAAGATCGGAAATTCACAAAGCATAAAATTTTCGCGTTTAACGACATTCTCGCGGTAAAGATCGTTCTCGCCTTTAACGAAGTTCTCTCGGTAAACATCGAAATTTAGAAATCACAAAATTCTCGTGGTAAAAATCGGAAATTTACAAAGCACAAAATTCTCATGTAGACTAATATATATATATAGTTTTGATGCTACAAATGTTACAATTTTCTAATAAACCTCCTTTTACAATGTTAAAGTCAATGTTGTTAAATAATGTACAATTTTGTTAACCCTTAACTATCATAATGCACAGAAATAGTACAAACGATAGGCAATTTAATAAGCAACAAAAATGTTTTGTTTATGATTTTGTTCATCATTCAGTAAATTAATAGTAAATGTTGCTCAGTTTAAATATTTCAAGCTATTTCTGTCACTAAACTTTATAATCAGAACATTAAATCTTCTTTAATTTAGCTATCACCTAGGTACATCTTGCATTTTTCCAGAAGACTTATAACATAAAAAGCCATCTATGTATATATCTATCTCTATATACATATATCCTAAATATTTTAGTACTGTCGGTAGTAAAATATCCAAAAGAAGCTTTTTTAAAGTTAATCTGTTGAACATAGAAAGCCATTCACTGCAATGTTTGTTTTACCAGTAAATAAAGGACTTTTTCTTTCTGCCCGATAACTCCACTCTCAAACATTTCGCAGATCTCTTTGATTTTTCTTCCACGCTTTAATTTATTCGACGCTTAGACTGTAGGCGACGCTCTGTGCTGGCTGTTTGTTATTTCTGCATTCGCCTACTTTCTTATGGTTTTTCTTGACTGCTCCCGTGGTGGTGGAAGTTTTTCTGTAGTTTTTACTATCCTAACTAACATGTTCATTAAGAGTTAACCTAGTACTAGATAACTTCTGAAATACTTTATATACTATATGTGTTTGGGGTGAAAATGATTTTGCCCTTTCTCTGGAAAAAAAAAATGGAAAATTTTTAACTTTAATTGTGATGGGAATTATGGAGCTGCATTCTCCTGTAACAGTCTTCCAACTTGTCTTATCTGATTTACTAATAAATCAATAAATTTCTATAACATTGTTTCTTCCTTTCTGTTTCTTGTGTTTACTTTCTGAGTAACCCATATCTGTTTATCACTCACAGTCACTCGTTCCATTTATTCAATAACATTCGCAAAGTCCATTCATTCATTCACTAATCACACTAATGTGGTTTTTGAAAGTCCACAAGAGGGTACGTCTAGACAGTTCAGCATAAAAAGAGCATAAACTTACTATGTTGTAGACTTCCACAACAAGCCCAACATAGGGTATGTATAGACAGTTCAGCATAATCTTTCTGCTCCTTGTTTTTACTTTCCGAGTAACCCTTCTAAGGGCCTGTTCACATAGGAGTCCGTTGCGTTGCGTTAAGGAAAAGATGACGTTGAGACGAAAATAAACCAATCATAGGCCTCCAAGCGATTAGCAATGAAATTTTTAACGCCTATGATTGGTTTATTTTCGTCTCAACGTCATCTTTCCCTTAACGCTACGCAACGGACTCCTATGTGAACAGACCCTTACTCACAGTTACACGCGTTTCCTTCATTTACTAATATCTACGAAGTCCATGCATTCAATCACTCATCACACTGTTGTAGACTTATTGTAAAAGTTCACCTGTTTCATGCATTTACTTTCCGAGTAACTCATACCTGTTCACTCACAGTTAGTTACGCGTTTCATCCATTCACCAACATTCACGAAGTCCATACATTCATTCACTAATCACGCTGATTTGGACGTATTGTGAAAATTCGCCTGTTTCACGTATTTATTTTCCTAGTAACTTATATCGGTTGATCATTCACAGTTAGTTTTACGTTTCATTCTTTCATTAATATTCATTCACGACGCCCCTATATACATTCACTAATCACGTCTAGACAGTTCAGCATAATGAGCGTAAGCTTGCAGTATTGTGGACCTCTACAATAAATCAAATTCAAGGTACTTATATAGGGTTCAGCATAAGGAGTAAAATCTTAGAGTTGTGGACATCTACATTAAGTCCACAACTCAGTACCTATAGACAGATCAGCATAAATAGCATATGCATAAAAGTTGAGATAACCAAAACCTTGACAGTATGATGAGGTAACCCAAAGATGATTGATCAACCTTTGAAATTATCACGTGATTACATTTTATTTTACAAATGCCACACACTACAAAAAAATAGCACCTATGCCATCAGTGCACGTGCTCTCCAATACTTCTCAACAAGATCAGTAAAACGTTTTAGTGCAGAGCACTCGTCTAAATGTTCCGTCGTCATAGTCCGGCCAGAGTCACAGAGGGTACAGACAGCCGAATCGGCAATGCCGATACGGAAAAGATGGGACCTTAAACAGTCATGTCCAGTTAATAATCTAACATGCGTTACGGCAGTTTTTCTTGGGGCCTCGGGAACATAATTGGGATTCTCGACAAGAATCGCCCAACTCTTGTTCTTTGATGTCTCCGCAGCCTCAAATTTAAAATTACTCCTGAAAGTTAAATTTGTAATTAGCCTCAGGGAATGGAAAGATGAGGCTCTTTTATAACTCTGGGTCACCATGGCTCCTTTTTTAGCTAGAAAGTCTGCATGCTCATTTCCAGTGATGTCACAATGTGCTGGTACCCACTGGAAAGAGATTTTATGAGAAAGATCTTTTAAAATTGATCTGCAATCCAGATTTCGTTGAGACTGGCACTGGGTATTTTGCGATAAGGCCTGTAAAGCTGACTTAGAGTCAGAAAAAATGACGGCTCTAACGAAATTAGCCCTTCTTAAAGCTAGTTGTACCGCTACAGCAATGGCCTCAATCTCGCCATCAAAGGCGGTAGAAAATGGACCAACGGGGAGATAAAAATTAAAAAGCTCGCAAAACACGCCAGCTCCAGCACCATGGTGTCTGTCCAGCATGGAACCATCTGTAAAGACATGTAACCACTCACTTTTTGGGAATTTGGTGTCGATGGTTTCCAGAACTATAGCAAGTATCCAGAGCTATATTTAAATGTTCGGGAATCATATCCCTCTTCAGCACTTTTGCACTAAGTTAAAGATTAATATCAAGGTGAGTGTAATCCAATGGACGCAAAGGCAAAATAGAAGTCTCATGACAAAGTTCCAAAGAACGAGCAACTTTCAGAGCCGACTGGATAAAGCCATACGGAGTTTTCAAATTTATGGTTCTATTTATGTCATAATTTCTCCAGAAAGGGTTATTAGGTAGGCTTAGCAGTTTCTGAAATAAGGCTATTGCCCTTCTCTGGATACAATTATAAACGGGTTCAGTGTTTGTCAGAATCTGCATAGCAAGAATGGGGAGACCTCACGGCGTCAGTAATGATACGGAGTGCCTGATTTTGAAACACTTCAAGGCAATGGATAGAGTGCTTAGGTGCAGTTATGAGGACTTCATTGCAATAACCAATAACTGGCTGAATAAATATTTTATAAGTAGTGTTTAGAGTCCTTCTATTGCATCCCCAACGGGAACCAGCCAAGCGCTTCAAAATAGGAAGCTTCTTTTCAGCTTTAGTCTTCAAATACTCAGCATGCTTTCTCCAGTTCAAACGTGAATCAACAACGCATCCGAGATAGGTGGTAGAATCACTGGTCCGCAAAGTCTCTCCCCGAAACTCAAGAGTAGGGGTAAAAGGTCTTCTATTTAGAGTAAAGAACTGGAACACAGTTTTGTTCCTGTTAACTTTCATTCCATTTTCCTGACACCATAAATCTAATTTCATCCAAGCAACATTTAAAGTTCCATTTAAATTGTCCTGATGTTTCTTCTCTGCACTACCCCACACAACGAGGTCATCCGCGAATAAAGCAGATTCAACAACAGGTGATAGGAAGCCCACCAAATCATTAATAAAAATATTAAAAAGGATTGGGCTAATAATTGTGCTCTGGGGAAGACCAGTTTCAGTTTGTCTAAATTTTGAAACAGCTTCACCATATCTAACAGCCGAAAAACACGTGATTACATAAGATCACCTAAAACATTTGACAGTATACTAAGATGATATTACCGAAACAATTAACAATATGATGAGAATAGTACCTAAGATGAGATACCCAAAAACTTTTCACATACTATATCTAAGATTGGATTTCCAAAACCATTTATCATATTATACCCAAGATTGCCAAAACATTTGACAGTATGATGGGATTACCCAAAACATTTGACAGTATACTGTAATCGGACAGTATACTAAGATCAGATCACCAAATTCTTTTCTCGTACTATACCTCAGATGAGAGTCCCAAAACTTTTTCTCGTATTATACCTAAGGTGATATTTCCAACAGCTTTTACAGTGTAATATGATTACCCAAAACCTTTGATAGTATACTATACCTAAGATGATATTACCAAAATCTTTTCTCATGTTATATCTAAGATCAAATTACCATCACCTTTGACAGTATGATGAAATTATCCAAAGATTGACTAACCTTTGACACAATGAGATTACCCAAAGAAGACTGACCAACCTTTGACAGTATGATGAGATTACCAAAAATCTTTGACAGCGTGATGAAATGACCTAAGATGAGATTACCCAAATCCTTTGACGGCATATTATACGTAAGAGATTATCAAATCCTTTGACACTTTGCTGAGATTATCCAGATATGACTGACAAACCTTTGACAGTATGTTGAGATTACCAAGAGGACTGATCATCTTTGGGTCGTCATTTGGCATATGATGAGATTAGCCAACCAAGATCACAGACCATCCTTTGACAGTATAATGAGATTACCCAAAACCTTTGACAGTATGAGAAGATTGCCCAAAGATAGTTGATCAACCTTTGACAGTATGATGAGATTATATAAGATGAGATACCCCAAACCTTTAGCAGTATATTCTACACAATACATTTGTAGCTAGCAATAGTTTTATCATACTCTTTACTGGTCTGCCTTCGTTTCCTTAAGGTTGCTATGTACTAAGAAAATAAATCGAATTTCCCTTTTATTTTCCTCTTCTTTCAGACTCTTTTGGTGGAAGGAGCCCAGTTGACAGTTCGAGAATTCCACCCCCCTCCCTTAGGACTGACATTTTGAGGGATTGTAATGGCTCTCTCTCTATAGGGGGGGTTAAGCGCTGCCCCCAAATTTTTTATTTAAAATATATTTTTGTCAACTATTTACAGGTGCATAACTGCTGATAATCAAATAAAATTGGTATTGTCAGATAGCCTGAAATTTTCTGCAAAGCGCTACAGGATTCATTTTATAAATTTCGTCCACCGAAGGAATTTATGAGCGTTTAAAACACACTATACGAGATTTTCCCCCGAATAATTTAAATTTTAAAATATTAATTGCATTAAAAAAAAAACGAAAAATGTTCTTAAATTTAAAATTTTTTCTCTAAGACGGAGTACAATTTTAAAAAAATAATCTTTGAATCCAAGTCGGCAATCCGTGGCCAAATTTTCTCCATAAGTTAACATTGAGGTGAGCGAATCCAATGGGGTTAGTACATATCAGTCTTAATATACTGAAAAGAAACAATTTAAACCTTTATACAATGTTCCATTCTTGCAAAACTGATCATTTATGCAAGAGAGTACACTGTTGAAAAGTATATTAGTCAATGTCACATGTAAATACAGTTTAGCTATACGGGATTTTTAAAACACACTGAAATGGCTGTCTGAACAAAAACAATTCAAGTGTAAATACATAAAAATTTTACGATAATAAATCTAATATTTCTACATAAAAATGTTTTCAAAGTTAACTATCCAGTATGAGATAACATGTACCTAATGAGACCCAATCTGGTGGTGGATATCAGAAATAACTTTAAACATCGTCATCTGATGCCGCCTTCTAACATTTCTCATCATTAGAGGGAAAAGTGGTCTGTCCACTAACACTGCAGCATCTCTCAGTAAGTTTCAATTTTCTTGTTTCATTCCCTCTTTTACGTGGTGGGGCTGTTTATACACACACACACACACATATATATATATATATATATATATATATATATATATATATATATATATATATATATATATATATATATATATATATATATATATATATATATATATATATATATATATATATATATATATATATATAATGTGTGTGTATATACGTGTATGTATATACATATCATTTCTCCTCCCGTACAAAGTCAACTACATCTGTAACTACTAACCTATATCTGACAACAGACATTACCTGGTGGTGGATTTCTGAACTAACACTGGAGTTTCTCTTCTGGAGCCGACCTGTGACAGTTTTTCTTCGGTGGTGGTCTGTCTAACATAGCTGCATTTCTTAGTAAGTTTGAATTTTCTTGGTTTATGCCTTGTTTCTTTTATGGTCTCAGAGTTGTTTATTATATATATATATATACATACATACACGTCTTTGGAGTTATGGCAGATGTTGATAAGTCCAAAATAATCAATTTTATGTTTTAAGTAGATATGTCATACTTAAAATTGGTTCTTTAATGTGGCAAGAGCTGATAGTGGAATTATGAAATAAGGCCAAGTTATTCGTACTGGCAAATGCTGTTATGTATAACAGAGGTAATATTTGGTCCCTAATTGAAAATGTTCATTGAAAACCAGCCATATGCTTGAGGTTGAATATGAGTATTAGCTAAAGAATATTTGGATTGAAAAACTGAATTGAGCAATTTTGTATTTCACAGCAAAAGTTACTTTTTTAATTTGCCAAAAACAAGAATAAAGGACATATCAACATCTGCCATAATACCACAGATATATGTGTGAGTGTGTATGTAAATATATATATATATATATATATATATATATATACGTGTTTGAGTATATATATACACATACGTGTGTGTGTGTATATATATATATATATATATATATATATATACACACACATACGTGTTTGTGTATATGTATGTGTGTGTGTGTGTATATATATATACATATATAAACACATATACTTGTTTGTGCGTATGTGTGTGCATGTGTCCACATGAAATATATGTATGTGATGTGGTTGTTGGTTTATTTTTACAGCACTGCATTATTTTTAAGGATATTTCTATTCTTAATAGAAAATATATCTTTACCCGAACATTCTCTTCAATACATGAACCAATGTGGAATTGTTTTGAGATTCGTGTGCATCTTTTTTGACGATGAATTGTTAAATTTGTGCTCGGAAATATGTTTTAACTCAAGCCTTTCTTTAACTACTTGCACCAGTACCGATCAAATTGGCTTCCTATATTATATTATACCAATGAATTTTGGTATTTTTGCTAGGAAATGCCTTTGATGTGCTACTTGTTTTTCTAGCCAGCAAAAGTTTTAAAGAAAGCAGTACTTTTATCTGTAAAACACCTTTAATTTTTTTCGACAAATATAAATTGAACTTATTCGAGTTGATAAATTACTAAATCCTTGTAAGCACTTTTAACGATTCCGTATCAGTCGCTGAGTTTGGGGTTGTAGTTCGTTCAAAATGTCATTAGAGCTCCAATCCTTAAAGGAAAGGAAATACGGCAAAATCAAGTTTATCCAATGTATTTATTTTTATGTAGATCAATATTTATTACAAATTCTTCAACGCTGTCAACAATCGCCTTATTTCAAAACTGTCCGGTTTATTGGATCTAAGGACAACTCGCGAATGGATCGCTATTATGTCCAAAAACCTAAAAAACAATGAGATTGCCCATCTTCGTGATATGCGGAATACCATGTAATAGCTGCACATTGGATCGACTCCATCGACTCCTGCTTTTGTCGTATTGTAATCCAGTACAATCGCTGGTTTACCATGGTTAAATCACGACTAACAATGAATTGAAAGGAATACAAGGGTCAGAAAATCAGATCTGCACTCGAAAGGGTGTAGCTATGAATAGAAACTGCTTCGAACATTCAAACCTTACATGTAAAGACAAACCATTCAAAATTATGCTAATGTTGCACTTTGTACACGGGCACGCCCGCTGAAGGGTTAAATTCCAAAATAAATCACAAAATACTGTTATTTGATATGTTAAATATAATATACGCTTAATACTTTTGTTTGCTATGTTATGTTGGCAGACAATTATAGGAAGATGAACATTTTATTTCGTTAACCAACGTAAAGGATATTAGACTTCCCTTATGTCTTGGTTAAATCCTGATTGGCACCACAGGTTGAATCTGTTGTATATATGGTTATGTCCTGTCCTTTTCATGGAAAAGGAAGTAAATGCTTAGCTAGTTTAGTTTAGTTCTGAGCTAGGCACTTACTTCCTTTTCTACGCCATTAGCCTTGGAACAAACCCCTGGATCAGTGAAACCATACTTTTCGGAAATTTTGGCACTTACCTCCTTTTCATCGGTAACGCCTCAATTAACAATACTACAGCTTACCTTGTTATCATATGACCTTCAGGCAAATAAAAAATTGCTTAGATCCATTTCCGTTGATTGACAGAAGTCCTGAATGTGTAGCAGTGGTACCACTTACCCTGCTATCTAGTGACCTTCAGATAAGTTAGGATATTACTTAGAACCTGTTATGTACATTGATGGTAATCCAGATTGTTTAACAATTTAAAACAATTTGTCCTGCTATCACGTGACCTTTACGTAAATAAGCAGATTACTTAAAACCTATTTCGTGTATTGTCAACAATGTGAATGTTTAAGAGTAATTTACAACAGTGTGGTTGGTTAAGGAAAATACTTAGAACCGTTTCCGTAGAATGACAACAATTGTGAATCTTTTTACAATAGTACAACTTACCTTGTTGTCACGTGATCTTCAGGTTAGTAAGGAAATTATATAGAGCCCTTTCCGTAGATTGACAACAATTGTGAACCTTTTATAATAGTACAACTTACCTTGTTGTCATGCCATCTTCAGGTTAGTAAGGAAATTATATAGAGCCCTTTCCGTAGAATGACAACAATTGTGAATCTTTTACAATAGTACAACTTACCTTGTTGTCATGTGATCTTCAGGTTAGTAAGGAAATTATATAGAGCTCTTTCCGTAGATTGACGACAATCGTGAATGTTGAAAAATAATTAATAGTACAATTCAACTTTATTATTCAAGATAAAAATTGTTTCTTACAAAAAATTTAATATTTTGTATACACTTAGATAAAAAAATACTGTTATATATTTTTAAAAATAAAATTTTTCTCTTCTCAGGATGGAAACTTTACAGTGGACCAAATAGTGACCAGCCCGACGAACGTCCATCCTCTGTTTCCCGTACGGAGACCCACGACTCTGACGACCATCATGGCCGCCATAACCAACCGCATTGCCACTTGGATAAGAGGATGAAACCAAAAAAATAACTGCTGCGTCACGTTTCGGACATAAAAAAATGTTTTAATACACACACATGCACATTTCACATGTTGTACGCAAAATCATAAAAAGCACTTTTTGTACACATTATGGAGAAATAGTTTACAAAGTTATTATATATATATATATATATATATATATACAATAAGGCCTCGATTTACGCGGTTAATTCGTTCCAGAATGTTCCGAGTAAGTAAAAGGCGCGTAAGTCGAAATTTACAATCATCGGCATCATCACCGCGTCTGTGCTTTAAATCTTCAAATATAGTTAGCGCTTTCGCTTGTATCAGAGCACGACTTATTGGTATACGTTTGCGTTGCAGATCTTCGATCCAAAGTTAACAATTTCTCCGTCGTTTCTATAAAAAAAACCATCTTTTCTTCGAAATAAACGCCGATTGCATAGGAACAGAATTCTTCACGTGTTGCTTTAATCCGACCTACATCCTTTATCACAGTTCTAACAGTCGATTTGTCCATACCATGTACGCACTCAATGTCTACAAACTTATTACCTATTTCAGGTCGTTTAATAATTTCAACTTTTAGTCTCCATAATAACGACGCGTTTACTTCTGCTTATGGCTGTTCCTTACGTTTTTCGGACGTTTTTAGAACGTGTTTTTATGGGTTTTAAGTTGTAATATGTATCGAAAACTTAACTCGGGTACTGCGCGCCAAACACACGACCGTTCGCTGTCAGCTGACGCCAATATTGGCGCGCCAAACACACTTGCAGGGTTGCCAGTCTTCCGAACCAGCAACGTCGTAGCACTGAAAAACGCGCGAAATGTCGGACGTCTACGACTAAAGAAAAAAATTGAAAATTACAACCGCGTAATTGGAGGACTTACTGTATATATATATATATATATATATATATATATATATATATATATATATATATATATGTGTATGTATATATATATATAAATAACCTGTATCCCTGTTTTGACAATGCAAGTTGGCAATGTAACAGAAAAGTCACAAATACGAGAAGTAGGTCGTGTTTTACATAAAGTTTTTTTGACTTGAATTTTTAAGGAAATTTTAAGCGTTTCGCTTAAATTGAAATAAAAATAAAATTCATTTTGGATCAGCGATTTTAGCAAAATGCTAATACAACAGAAAGTTGGCTTAGGTAAATAACATTTATTCCTTAGAATACTTCATTTACATTTTAAATTATATGTGGTTTGATTTTGTGTAACACGCTGGTCGTGTTTCTTTCATACACATGTACATTTTAATAAATTTTATTATTCTATGTGTGTGTCCCTGTTTAAATTGCGCTTTTCTGTTAACTGTATTGCTGTTAAGTGCTCTCTCTCCTAAGGCTTAAAACAAAAGTTTTTTTTTGTTTTAAGCCAAAAAGCTGCAAATGAAATGGAGAGATAGGCAATGCAAAAGAGACAAAATTGCTTTACAAGGGTTTAAGTTTTAAGCCATCAGGCTAGAAATGAAATAGGCAATTAGGTAATGCAAAACTGCCAAAATTGCTTTGGAAGCGTTGTAAGGAATGTGAGTTTTAGTTTTAAGCTAAAAGATGCAAAGCAATTTTGCATTATCTATTTTATTTGTAAGAGTTTTAAGCTGAAAGAGTTTTGGGTTTAAGCCAAAAGGCTGAAAATGAAAGAGAGATGTGCAAAATAGCCAAAATTGCTTTACAAGCGTTGTATGCAGCAAGAGATTTAGCTGTCAGCCTAGAAGCTAAAAGTTAGAGGGGTAAGCAATGCAAAATTGCTTTTCAAGCGTTCTAAGAATTAAACGTTTTAGTTTTAAGCCAAGTGACTACAAATGACATAGATAATGTAAAATTGCCAAAACTGCTTTGCGAGAGTTCTAAGAATTAAGTGTTTTAATTCTAAGCCAACAAATTAGAAACACAGACAAAGCGAAACTGCTATATAAATGACGTTACTGATTTATATAGACGTTTTAATAATTCATTTGTATAATGTGATTAACTTAAGGTTATGTAACTGAAACAGGTGAATTATATGTTGAAGGAAACGACAATCTAACTATGATCAGGATTGCTAGTTTTACGAGTGGTAGGTAAAACTATTTAAGAAGAAATTTCTTGATCCTGAGGATTGGGAAAAATGAAAATTCCCAAATGACAGGTAATACAAAATTGCCAAAAGTGCTTCACAAGCGTTGTAAGAATCAAGAGTTTGGGTTTTAAGCCAAGGGCTGCAAATTAACGAGAGAGAGATAGTGCTATATTGCCAAAATTACTTTGCAAGCATCTTAATTTTAAGCCATCAGGCTAAAAACTAAAAAGAGAGATAGGAAATGCAAAATTGCCAAAATTGCTTTTGGAGTGTTCTGGAAGCAATCGTTTTAGATTTAATTAGATTTAAATCAAAAGGCTGCAAATGGTATTGATAATGCAAAATAAACAAAATTGCTTTGCAAACGTCATAAGAATCAGGCGTTTTAGTTTTAAGCCAAAAAGCTGCAAATGAAAGAGAAAGGCTTTTCAAAATTGCCAAAATTGCTTTTCAAGTGTTGAAGGATCGGACGTTTTAGTTTTAAGCCAAAAGACTACAAAGGAAATAGATATATATAAAGAAAAATTGTCAAAATTTTTCGAGCGTTGTAATAATCAAGTGTTTTAGTTGTAAGGCAAAAGGTTATACATTAAAGGCATTGTCAGGCAATACGAAACTTCTTTTTGAAGGACGTTACTGACTCATAGATAGGTTTCAATAATTTGTTTCATTTTCATCTAATTTTGTTAGTAGATCAACTTCAAATTGCATCATCTTATGGTTATGTAACTGAAACAACTGAGTTATGTCTCCAAGAAAACGACAGTTTAACTATCATTCTGATTGCTTCTTTTACAAGTGTTAGGTAAACCTGTTTAAGAAAAAGTTTCGTGATCCTGTGGATTGGCAAATAGAGAGACAGGTAATGCAAAATTACAAAAATTGCTTCCCAAGTGTTGTAATAATCGAGTGTTTGAGTTTTAAGCCAATGAGCTACAAATAAAAGAGACATAGATAGTGCAATGTTGCCAAAATTGCTTTGTGAGCATTTTTAATTTTAAGCCATCAAGCTAGAAAATAAATTAGACTGGTAGCAATTTTATCAGCTTTTATTTGACTTTGCAAGCGCTGTAAGAATCGAACGTTTTTAGTTGAATGCCAAGAGGCTACAAATAAAATAGAGAGACGGATAATAAAAAAAAATGCTTTGCAAGTGTTGTAAGCAGAAAGAGTTTTAGTTTTAAGCCAAGAAGTTAAATATTAAATGCAGAGAGAGTGATAGACAGTGCATAGAGAGTGATAGACAAAATTGCTTTGCAAGCGTTGTAAAAAATCGAAAGTTTTATCTATAAACCAAGAGCTTAGAAATTAAATAGAGATATAGGTAATGCAAAATTGCCAAAATTGCTTTGCAAACGTTGTAAGAATAGAGAGTTTTTAGTCAAGAGAGTACAAATTAAGAAGAGAGACAAATAGTGCAATGTTGCCAAAATTACTTTATGAGCATTTCAGTTTTATGCCATCAGGCTAGAATAGATAGATAGACCAAAATAACCAAAATTTCTTTGTTAGCCTTCTAAGAAGTTTATTATCTTTAAGCTAAAAGGCAACAAATGAAAGAGAGATAGGCTATGCAAACTAGTCGAATTTGCTTTTCAAGCGTTGTAAGAACTCGAGCGTTTTAGCTTTAAACCTGAAGACCACATATGAAATAAATAGAAAATGCTAAATTGCGAAAATTGCTTTTCGAGCGTTGTAAGAATCAAATGTTTTAGTTGTAAGCCAGTAAGGTATACTACATTAAAATGAGATGCATGCAATACGAAACTGCTTTTTAAATGACGTTACTGACACATAGGTCATAATTCATTCTATTTTATAATGTCTCTTATTCCATGTCTAGGACTCTCTCTGAATTTTATTAAATTTTCGTTAGAAGATCAACTTCAGATTGCATAATCTTAAAGTCATGTACTGAAACAGCTGACTTATATCTTCAAGCAAACGACAATCCATCATCCTGATTGCTAGTTTTAAATCCGAGGATTTGCAAATAGAGAGACAAGCAATGCAAAATTGCCAAAAGGACTTCACAAGTTTTGGAAGAATCGAGTGTTTTAGCCTTCAGCCAAGAAGCTACAAATTAACAGAGTGATAGATAGTGAAATGTTGCTAAGCATTATAGTTTTAAGCCACCAGGCAAGTAATTAAATAGACAGACATACTATGTAAAACCACAAAAATTGCATCATAAGTCGTGGTAAGAATGAAGGGTTTTAGTTTTAAGCCAAGGAATTGGAAATTAAATAAAGAAATGGGCAATGCAAAACAGCCAAAATTTTCTTTGCAAGCGTTTAAGTTTTAAGCCACCAGGCTAGAAATTAGATAGATAGGCAATGAAAAACTGACAAAATTGCTTTGCAAGCGTTGTAAGGAGCAAATGCTTTTTTTTCACCAAAAGGCTGCAAATTAACAAAGGGATTAGATAGCGAAATTATGCCAAAATTGCTTTTTGAGAATTTTAGTTTTAAGCCATCAGGATAGAAATTAAAGAGATAGGCAGTGAAAAAAAGACTAAACTTTCTTTGCAAGCGTTTTAAGAAGCAAGCGTTTTAGATTTAAGTCAAAAGGCTGCAAATAAAATAGAGAGATAAGCAATGCAAAATTGCTTTGTAAGCGTTTAAATGTTAAAGTGAATCACCAACATTCCACAGATGCTTATCGCACTGCAAAAGCTGACTGCAGCGCCAAAATTTACCAACAATTATGTGATAAATGAGAAAAATCTATTATTTCCCTTTTCCGTATTGAAACAGATTTGTCTGAACTAATTTTATTATATTCATCCGATTCTCCTTTTGCGCGGTTGATACGTACCAGGACTACCGTGCAAAATAAAAATAGTGTGAAAAGAGATACAGTGAACATATACAAACTGGTGATAGGTTCCATCCAAATATGCTTAGTAAAAAGAATGTTAATTTTCATATGAAATATGGATTCGTTGAATAAATATGTAAGAGCAAATCTACAAATCTTATTTTAATTTTGCTCATAAGGGTCCTTTTTTAAATTCAAAAAGTGTAGCAGTCGGAAGTGGTTCAAAATAAATTAAATTTATTTTTTATTTATACATACATGTAACATAATTATTCAGTCATTCGGTGTCACTACTAGACAATAAACGTGCCTGTTTTCTGTTGTTTTTCGGTGGCGAAAAATCCCTGTCGCCGCTGGAAATATTGAATGAAGATATATCTACATGTGTATCTTGGATAAAATGAACATCTTGTGTTTCTTTTGTTTTACCGGTTTGGAATACGAATTCGGTGATTTTGTTTCTATTAGTTCTTTATATGATTCTCCATAACGTGCCATAATCCTTTTAAAATCACGTCGGAATGGGGCATCTCGTTCGACATAGTCCCCATTTGTAAGAAAAAGATTACCAAGTTTATTGGCAAATTGGAGG
Source organism: Dolomedes plantarius (assembly GCA_907164885.2). Taxonomy (NCBI): domain Eukaryota; kingdom Metazoa; phylum Arthropoda; class Arachnida; order Araneae; family Dolomedidae; genus Dolomedes; species Dolomedes plantarius. The sequence goes on along the minus strand of OU015490.1, from coordinate 136,532,993 downwards.
CCTTCTAGAATTGTACTTGCAGATAGTGGAACCACACTTTCATCATCACTACTATAAACTACCGTGGAATCACCTACATTCGTTTAAATACTCTCTGATAACATTGCACTCAATATTTTTTATCCTTTTTAGATTAGTAATAAAGAAAGTGTAAAAAAATCTGCTCTTTTTCTTGGACGGTGGCACGGTTTCAAAACCGTGCAAAGAGAGAATCGGGTGTACTTGCATATGTTCCTTCCCCCGTCTTCAGCTCTCAAAGCACACAAATGATTCAATGTTCAAAGCTACACAGACTTTTGTAGGAACACAGTGCTTGCTACAAGTATTTCCTTTCTCTTTTACAGGGGGTTGTCTCATGTTTTGTATTTTTTAATAAAAGATTTAAATATAAGTTCCAACACCTCTGTTCGGCAAACGGTGACAGCGGAGTGGTTTGGCTCACCGCGCTGACAAGCTGTAGGTAGAGGGATCGGAGCTCCCCAGTCGTCTTTTGCTGAAAACGGGAATAAAGTTCCTGTATCAGTTTTGTTAATGTGCCACTGTATTGTTGGGTTCTGGTTACAACATTGTTATATTTTTATAGATTGCTATATTTTTGATAGAAAATCAAACTTGACCGGGGTATATACTTCTATACTTGAACTAGAACCAATTTATTTTGCGATTGGAGGGCCGCTATTTTATTTTGTCAATGAATTATTATATTTTTGCTAGAATATCTACTTGCACGAATACCAATTTATTATGTGATTCGAGTGCCTCTATTTTGTAGTGCCAATGAATTCTTATATTTTTGCTAGGAAATCTATTCTTACCCACGCCTTTAATAAGCTACTTGCATTGATACAAATTTATTATGCGATTATAGTGCCTCTGTTATACAGGGTGGTAATAATTAAAGTTCCACTTGGAAATGGTCATAAAAGGAAAACTACTGGACCAAATGTTATCAAATTTGGTAATAGTTTGAATGAGGTCATAGGAATTTCTTTTCAGGAAAAAAAAAGTTCAAAAACTCACTACCAGGGGGTGAAATGGCGCTGTATGCAATATTGCTATCGCATTCATAATAACATTTAACGAGAAGAGCATGGTCTTGCATGGTTAGAGACATTGTCGTTTCGTAACAATGAGAACTCAGACAAACAGGCTCACTTTTATCTGGAAAATCAAATGACGTGTAAAGCTCATCTTCATAAATCATTTGCTTCTCCCTGCCGTAAGCCAATTACAAGCCATTGAGGTTTTGCATAACCCCACAAACAGTTTTGTTTTAGAAACGATTAAAAACATTTTAAACCGATATCTTCATGTGTTAGGGCCGAATTTAGGCTTCAAAATTCACAAATTAGCAATCTGTAAGAAAACGATTTCCGGAATGAGCACACTTTAAATGGTAATTTTATTTAGGTCAATATTTCTTAAGGGTATAAAAAATGTTAAACACGCGTAACAAAAGGTTAAGTTAGATTCCGACGCTTATTTCGTTTAACAATATTACATACAGCGTCATTTCCCCCCTGTTGGTGAGTTTGAACTTTTTTTTGGGGGGGGGGGCGGAAAAGAAATTCGCATGACCGCCTTTAAGCTATTACCAAGTTTGATAACATTTTGTCCAGTAGTTTTCCTTTTATGACCATTTCAAAGTGGAACTTTAATTATAACCACCCTGTATTATGCCAATGATTTCTTGTGGTATTTTTGATAGGGAATCCTTCTCATCCATGCCTTTAACTAGCCACTTGCATTAATACCAAATTATTATGAGATTCGACTGCCTCTATCGTATTATGGCAATGAATTTTTATATTTTTGAAAGGAAATATGTCTGTACCCATACTTTATTTAAACTACTTGCACCATTCCAAATTATTTTACGATTCTAATGATTTAATTTTCTTATGCTAATGAATTGTTATACTTTTTGTCAGCCTCAATGTTTGATTTATTTTAATACTGTAACATTTTTGTCCGGAAATCACCCATAATTAAATGCACCAGTCATAATTAACTGCTTTCAGTCCACGGAACAGCCTTCCAGTAGGGTCCATTTTCTAAAGGTCTAAAAGGTTCGGTTCCTGCATCTATAGAAACATGCTTTTATATCAAAACACTAATATTGAAATTTATTAAAATTTACGCAACTTTTTGTTTACACACAAAAAAAATTGAAGCTAAGTACATCCAAAGAAATTAATTACATTTTTATATAATTAAAGAATTAATATAATTAATTTTAAGAATCTTATAATTAATTATATGAAAATTAATTAAATGAATTCAGTTTAAAATTAAAGATTGAAAAATATTAGTTACATTATCGGATAGATAAAGAAAGTATTCGATAAACAAACAAAATATTTAAACTAAAAATTAAAAACTAAGTATAAAATTTTAATAGTTTTCATTAAGTTTATTAAATGTCGTCGAGGTCAATTTAAACATATGCTTTGATAGCAGGAGACTGGAGTTTTCGTTTATCGTCTGCTGTCTCAAGAGTCTAATAGCTCCTTTGAGTAGTGCAGTGAGTCGGCCGGGTGGCGCAGTGGTTTGGCCCACGAGTGTTCTCTGAATACTGGAAAGCGCCTGGCCGTGGGTTCGATTCCCACTTGTCCGAGGACAAGCCCGAGATATTTCCTTCTCTCTCACTTTCTCTCTGTGTGTGACTGCGAAAATGAGGAGAGAGCGCGGGAGTCAGTACGGGGTAGATCGCTTGTAGGGGGAGGTGGGTGCAGAGCGGGGTAAAAAAGAGCATATTTCCTACCCATATTCCTACGCATATTTCCTACCCATACTTGGATTCCGGTAGGGAGAGATTTAGAGCGTGCTGATTGGACGCAACGTTCCTCAACGTCATTGCTCTGAAATTTGAAAAATATAGTGGCGCCATCTGTCTCTATAATTATAATTTATATTACTTTCTGCATATGCATGAAATATCATTACATTGCAATTGATACTTTAATTGCTTAAGACAGAATGTTTTACCTCGATTTATGCACTATTATACAAGTGTGTTAAATTATTTTGTAATGCTAAATTTTCCGATACAATGTGATAATTAGAAATAATAAAGGTACAGTAGGATTTAAGAGAATTATAGGATTCAATAATAAAAGATAATACAGAGGCTGTTCACACATTTTTTAGATGATGTATATTGTATTCACAAAACTAAATTACATAAAATTCTTGCGTTTTAAATATTCTATTTGACATCCCTTATTCTGAACTATCTTTCGACACCGCAATTTTCAGGATAATAATGCATTTTGAAGTGTCAGAAGAGGTATTCTATCCCATTCCTCCTGAACAGCTTTCCAGAGTCCTGTAAAGGTTTTGGGACGACGTTTGGATAATGCAGATTTTAAAAGTCCGAAAGCACAAAAATCCATAGGTGATACATCGGGAGATTTAGTAGGGATATCAGTGAAGGGTATGGCCTTGATACCATTTTTTTGTTCCATTTCTTTTAGGAAATTTACAGTGGATTTTGATGTGTGACTGCTAGCTTTGTCCTGATGGAGTCTTACAGATTGATGCCAATGTGGGTAAAGCGATGGTATTTCATTCAGAAAAATTGGCGATAAAATATGTTCCTGATAGTATTTGGAATTAATCTTGACATTTTTTTCCACTCTCTTTATTTTTAACTTGCCATTATATGAAAAACTAGCAACAATCATGAATCCCTTAGAAAAACTTTCTTTCGATTCTTTGAACCATGTACTTAAATTTTTTTCTCCCCTTTTATGATAATAAATGGCTCTTTTTTGTTGCAATCATTTAAATATACCCATGATTCATCTATTGTGACAATTATTTCCCATTTTTCTTTGGATAAGTGTTTCTCATATAGAATTCTGCAGCGTGTCCTGCGTCGATATGATTTAGAAGAAAACGATGCACATTGCGTTTTTTCGCTTTCTTAAGATTTAAATCAACGTTTATCATTTTGTTTACAGTGGACACCGAGCAGTTTAATGATTTTGCAACTGTCCTTTGACTAGGGGGATTTTCTTTTAACGTTAAACAACGTACCTTTGCAATAGTCGAAGATGTCCGTTTATTCCTTGGATACTTGTTTGGAATTTTTGTCCCACTTGAGGCTCCAATTTGACGTTTTTTTTCCTTTCTTGTTGACGATATTACCTATCGACGCTTTAGATATCACAAAACCATGACTCTCACATCATTTTTGGATAACGGAGTATGCATATTTCTCTTCGGAAAGAGCATAAATGTAGCCTTCGAACCACTGCTTTGTTAAAAACGCCATTTTGAATAAAAACAAAACTTTCAAGCCGCAGACGATAATTTTGACTTTTAAAAACATAGTACAATTGCAATTATTTCTTTTGCAGCAAACGATTTTTTATTACCGCTTACCAAAATCGTCTAAAAAATGTGCGAACAGCCTCTGTAGAATCACATAATACTTTTAAAAATTAAAATGAATAAAGTAAATTTACCTTGTATGATTGCTGTACCAAACTTTCATGAAAAAATTAATAACAATACACAGTTTACATAAATTGCATTGTAAGAGTGTTTTTTGCCAATTTTGAAAAAGATTTATGAGTTCATTAGAATTAAATATTTTATACTTACAAAATAGTTTTACTTTAATTCGTTATTTTTTTAATCAATAAATAAACTACAAAACAAACTCTGAATTGAGGATTTATTTAATAGCATGTAATAGGTATAAAATATATGTAATACACGTATAAAAAACCCCCCAAAAATATAGAAGGGTAATAAAATTTTTACAAATTTCTATACAAAGCATTAAAATGCAACAGGTATAAAAATAAATGTATGTAGCAGGTATAAAAATAAATGCAAAGCACATAAAAAATATATATGGAAGATCAAAAGATTTGCAAATTTCTGTTCAAAGTTCAAAAATGAAAAAAAATAGTTATACATTTTGTACTTAGTGCCGCTTTGCATTCGGTTGATTTAATCTGATGTTAAGTCTAAAATCTGGGAATTTAATTCAATTTTTATAAGTTAGTTAACACAATGGTGAGAATTTATACAAATTACAAATTTTTGTAGTCTCTAAATAATGTAAAATAAATTTGCTTAAAAGGAATTAAAATTTCAATTTTACTAACTTTTATGAAAGAATCTCTGTCTTTAGTTTTTGCAGTATTTAATTTAACTTTTACATTTATCTGTGCCTGACATTTAGAATTTTTTGAAAAACTTCTTTGATTTTTTTCTTTCGGCACCTTCTGGTATTCACTGTGATGTCAAATGAATAATTTCCTGAAAAAAATGGTAAGCAATCAATTAACATAAGGATAAATTAAAAATATACTATTAATATATTAAAATTTTTAGCTTTATTACTTATTTTAATTTATCCTGAAAATAAAAATGGTAAACAATCAATTAACATAAGGATAAATTAAAAATAAATTATAAATTAGTATATTAAAATTTTTAGCTTTATTACTTATTTTAATTTATTCTTTATTAAAAAAGAAAAAAATGTAATTTCATTCTTTAGCTTATGAAAACTTTTATAACGCATACTCTCACTTGACATTCAAACAAATCTTTCTTCAGGTGATTAATAGAGAGCGCCAGTATGTATTATTAATATTAGTTAATTTTATTATTCATTCATGCATTCTTTATTCAACTAAAAGATTATAAAATATTTCGAAAAATTGCAGTTAAAAATTACACAACAAGTTTAACTTTATTAGTAATTAACTTTATTAAATAATTAAAATCATTTTATTAAATAATCAAAATTACACTTACGAACAAACAAATCTTTTTCCACAAGGATTTGAATTTCTTGAATTCCAATTTGTATTCGCATTTTCTCCAAATTGTTTAACCCACTGCTTACTCTCTTTAGAAGAATAACTTTATTATTTTCGAACAAGCGGTTTACGAACAAGCGGAGATGCACTGCCATCTGGTGTTCTGCGATGCAAGCATTCGCCTCACTCGCTTCGGTTCGTGAACAGTCCACATGTCAAGCTCAGTTGGGCTTTCTCAAGAACAGCTTAAACGTGGGTTGCTCATGTATTTCACAAATTTGTTTGTAAATATTTTTGTTTAAATTAGCCGTCAATATGGCTCCCAAGAAAATGGCCAGAGCAAATGATATTGCTAGCAGGAAACCTAATCTAACTATTGAGAAAAAGAAGGAAGTAATAGCTAAACACGAGACTGGTGTGCGTGTTTCTTCTGCTGTCAAGAAATATCTTGAGAATGGTTTGCTCTTGCAGTGTCTTCTCGTCATGGATAACACTCCTGCTCATCCTCCGAATTTCGAAACAGTCTTGATTATCAAATATAACTTCATTAATGTCAAATTTCTACCACCCAACAGAACTCCATCGATTCAACCATGGACCAGCAGGTTATTTCTAATTTTAAAAAATTGTATATCGCGGAACTTTTTTCGGGGTGTTTCCAAGTCACAGATGACACCTATTTGACACTGAGAGATTTTTGAAAGGAGCACTTCGATATTCTCGACTCCATCAACATTACTGATAAGGCCTGGATGGAGGTCTCTTATCATACCTAGCAGTCTGTCTGGAAGAAACTTAAGTCAAACTGTGTGTTAGAGAGAGACTTCGAGAGTTTTGATAATGAAGAGGCGGGAGTCAAAGTTGGGGATGAGATAGTGTCCATGGGCTTGGAGGTTGACTGTGAAGATGTAGAGGAGCTGGTAGAAGAACACAGCGTAGAACTCACCACAGAAGAAACTTGATGAGCTGCACAATGAACAGGTGAACGCTATCCAGGAAGAGCATTTATCAAAGAAAAACAATGGTAGGGATAAAGTTTCCATTGCCATGATAAAAGAAATTTGCAGCAAGTGGAATGAAGTGCAGGCATTTATTAAAAACCACCACCCTAATAAATCTGTGAACAGGACAGTTAATATTCAAAGTGACAATGTGGTGCTCAATTTCTGTGAAATTCCTCAGAAAAGCGAAAAACAAATTTCTTTGTATTGATTTCTTCTGCCAAAATTGGCTGATTGAAAGTAGACGAAGAGAAAAAACGCTAAAATCAGAATTGCCTACTGATATTACGGAAATGACTTAACTTTCAAGTTGTACTGTTACTGTAGTCGTCCCTCTCTTTTCAACAATCAACCATCTGAACCAGCAATTATCCACTGCAAAGCTAAGAAGCTGTACTGAACAATTATCATGTGTTAGTTCTTCGTAATAAAGTCTGTTTTCATTTATTTTCACCATTTCTTTTTAACTAAACCCATAAAAACAAGGTAAAAATAACTATGTGTTAGTGGGGGTTAACGGATTAATTCTTCATCGATTAATTTATATGGAAAAATCTGCCTCGGTTTGCGAACCAAGTCTCGGAACGAATTAAGTTCGTAAACCGAGGTACCACTGTATAGACATGTCGGAGTAGGGGTTGTTTTAATTCTGGCCACCCGGTATGTTTAACTTTCAATTTAATAATTTTACCCTCTTTCAATCACTTTCACTTTATAACTAAGCTTCTCCTGCATCGTATCATGTACCTTAATGTTAAGGGTAAAAATCACAGCCTTTAAGTAACCTGAGCTTTAAGAATAACAAAGTTTATTTAACTTTCGCTTTATTCATTTCGCTCATTTCATTTTCTTTAAATCACTTTCACTTTATACAAAGTTACTAAGATTCATCTTACTAAAAGTTACTAAGATTATCCTTTCCCTTAATTTTAAAGAAAAGAAAACAGTAGCTTTTAAGTTTCCTTAACTTTAAGAGTACCGTAGGATGGGTTTACTTTGTGACGGATTTCAAGTTTTTTCCTGTACCATCGGTTTTAAAAGCAGCCCAAAACTAACAATAGTAATGTATTACTCTAACTCGGATCTTTAATTACCATTGTGAAATTAAAGTTAAAATGTGTCGCAAAGTTGCCTGGCCGAGAGGGTTGCTTTCTGACATCTGTGTTTTCGGCCTTGAAATCCAAGAGGAAAAATTACTTGACGCAAAGTTAGACAGTAAAACGCTTATCAAAAGCTTGATACACAAATATATATACCTATTACAAATACTAGATAGCTCTATCTATATCTTTGACATCAAAGAAGCCTCGGGTGCCCAGGGCAGTCATCAGTTCTTTGAGAAGATGAGGAAATTCGTCTTTCGGCAAATTCTGCTCTTTCGGCTAATTTTTTCCCAGATAGTCAATACTTCTTTCTCTCCAGTGATATTTTAGAGGACGGAAAGATGTAACATCGAGCAGCTGGAGGAGGTGGGTGGACTTTGTGGGTTATTTTGTGACAGTGTCACCTTTCGATATTTAGGTTATGTTCTTATATCTCTCGGAAATATCCCTACACAAAAGTTATATTGCTCTACAATCTAACCAACTTATTGACAATTAAAAACAATGACCTGTAGTAGTTGGTTGTATAAGGTGTTAGCCTTCAGCACACAAAGTTTCCGAAGTTTGAGTCAATAGCTTGACAACGGATTTGTACAATACACTGGCCAGCGAAGACAAATGGCACATAAAAGCTTCGGACACTGGCCACTAGGTGTATCTGTATGTCGGACAAGCTTTTCGCGCTGTTCTTTACCTTCCAGGTATCACGGGCGCGGCGCAAGATCCGAAATACGAAAAAATTACTATTTGTCAAACGGTAGCATAAAGCATAATTAACTTTAATCATTTTCACTTCATACACCAAGATTCCCCTGTATCGCATCATTTACATTAATTTTAAGGGGAAAAACCTTAGTTTTTAAGTTGCCTTAGCTTGAAGAGTAGCATAAAGTATGTTCAACTTGCACTTTAATCATTTTACTGTTTTAATCACTTTCACTTCATACTAAGTTACTATGATTCCCTACATCGCATCACTTACCTAAATTTTAAGGGTAGGAACATACTTTTTAAGTTACTTTAAATATTTAAAGTAACATAAATTACTATATTTAACTTTCACTTTAATTATTTTACTCTCTTTTAATCACTTTCAGTGACACATTTGCAGTGTAACGAATGTTAACTCGCATAAAAAAAAATATAACCATAAAATTTGCAAAAATGCTCCGATTTCCATTACCGAATGTAAAGCTGAACATCCGAACCTGTTCTAGAAATTTTATCTATTTGGATCGATACCCGTTTTTATTCTCTCTCGGTGTATTCACGTGTTCTCGCATGGTTGCAGACCGATTGGTCAGTTGATCGAATCGGACAGAGACATAAATTTATAAGACAAGAGTCGCCTATCTGAACGATATTTTATTCGGAGGACACATAGAAACGAGGTTCGCGGATTACCTTATAACGAAGAAAATGCTGTCGATGCTTCATCCTACCGTGAAAAAGGCCTGAACGAAGTAAAAGGGGGAATGAGGGTTTTCTACAATCTATCATGAAAATGTTATGGGGCAAAATGGTACAGCTTAAATTGTGCTGAAAGATGATCGAAAGGGTTACTTAAATTGTGCTGAATTCGGATATTTTTGGTTCTTTTAAATAAATGTGTTAGATGTAGGGATACGCAATTTTCGTATTTACGAAATAGATGCGAATAAATGCGAATTTTGCCGATGTGAGCGAATAAATGGGAAAACTATTTCTTTACTGCTTTTCGGCGAAAATTTGGTAATAAACGGCTTTTTAAGCGAAATTAGGTAGTAATAGTAATAATTTATTAACATAATTGAATAATTAAGACCATCCATGGAATTTAACTGAGAAATCTCACTGTCCTTCGGATTAGCTCCGAATTTCAACCGTTTGTCCGTACCGGAGTCGAACCTCAAAATCTAATACAGATACCTCAAAACCTGATACAGATACCTCAAAATTTCAGTTACAAATTACGCCGATAGATGGCGCTGCATGCGTCATTGCCATAAGTAGGCTGCACATAGTGGTTAATGCAAGCCCTGGTTGCATTCACATCAAAAGCGATTCAAAATGTTTACCTTTCACACAACACACAAAATGAAATTGTCAGTGACTCTCTCTGTAGTGTGTCATCGGAAATCGACACACAAGCCTGACAAATAGCCTTCTCCAGTTCATCGAGTGTTAAAGGATTGTTGCGGTAAAAAATATACTTTAGTGTGCCCCACAGAAAGTAGTCGCAGGAGGGGAGGTCGGGTGAACACGGAGGCTGCTCCATGCCTTTTCCCTGAACTGTCGAATACTTCAACGCAATAACGCAATCATCGAAGTATTCGTCCAGTTGAAAGTCTAAAACGTCTGTTCTACGGGGTGTGGACAAGCCCCATCTTGCATGAACCACGCCGTGTCTGGTCGATCGTCCGACGCTTGTTGAATGGCGACAAATTGTTTCAAAAGCGCAATATACCAGTCAGTCGTCACCGTTTCTCCCAAGAAAAAGGGCAAAATGACGCATTTACAGGCCAAACGGTAAGTTTTGACCAATGGAGTTGTCGTGCGTGAGACAAATGCGGGTTTTCGGTACCCCAGAATCGCCAATTGTGTCTGTCAACGACACCATCCGGATGAAAATGGGCCTCGTTTGTAAACCATATTCGACCGACAATCGAAACCAGAACCATGAACCATGCCAAGCATCTCGTTAGCGAAATCATCTCATTGTCGTTCAGCTCCAACTAGGTATGGCGTGACGGCATTGAATCTTGTACGGACACATGTGTAATGTCTTTAACAGGATTCTCTACGGGCTGGATGACGTGATTCCGGATTCAGCTGCAAGTCTGCGGGCAGATTTATTCGGATGACGCTCAATAACTGCAGCATGTGTCATTGCATTTTCTGGTGTAACGACGGAGTGGGGGGGGGGGGGGCCCACATTTCCGACAAACACATCGGCCCGTTGCCAGTTTGTTGAAATTTTTTAAATAGATCACGATTTTCCCATCTTTTGCGACTTGAAAACTTCTCCTTGTGGCAGTAGGGCTGTGACTGAATCAGTGGTACTCCAACACAATAAACACACGTTTCTCCACAGAATACATCATTTCCGGCATTTCTTTCACTACACGCTAATAGTTTCAACGGCGAAATCATTCGACGACTGGTCGACAGATCAGGTATACCAAATTGCCGGAGTGTCAGGGTGTGTAAGACTAACCAGTAGTAATTTATTTCATCGGAATATATGTGCTCAGGAAGTATTTAAAAATATCAGAAAAATGCCCTCATTAATTAAACATAAATTTAAAAATATAGACTCATCGTTCTCGGCGCATCAGCTTCTTTTATACGTCACCGGAGTGCGACGCCATTTTTGGCTTTGGGGACCAGAACTAATCACTCCCATGTTAACGTCCATAGGGGAAAATTTCAAGGATTTTTTACTTCAAAGCCAATATTTTTTAATTCTTAAAACCTATTGAAATGTATACCGAAGGACGTCAACTTAATTTTAAAAATACGTTTAACAGTGTTCCAAACGCAATATTTAAAGGAAATTGAAAGGTTTCTTTGGAAGTCGGCTGTTTTACGTTTTGAGCGCAAACATTTGTCACAGAGTTGGCTGATTTCCGCCAAGTTCGAATGCTCTCTCACATTTCAGATCAACCTCTGATTTGGCAATAAATATCTCACCAGGGCAATAAATACTATGTTGAGGTGACGGGTAGACGCCAGATGTTAGTTGAAATATTCTGGTTTTGACTTAGATGAAAACATTTCGTTTTAAAACTTTACTTATTATTTTTCTTCATCAACAATTATTATTTTCTCATCTTACAACAGACGTATTTCATTTCAAAGTATTTCGCACTATACCAAAAGCTGAATACAATTTATTATATTGTTTTTGGTGTAGTACAGATCTGTTTTATTCCTCATTTAAATATACTCTGTTTTGCTATTGACTGCAGTCATCTGAATTTAAAGCAAACATGTTCTCATACTTCAATTGTAAAAATAAAGGATTTTCATACAACATGAAAAAAATACGTAATCTTTGCGGATTTCTTAGAGATAAAAATAATAATCTAAAAACAAAGATTTAAAAAATTAATAAACAAAATAAGGAGAATTTTAAAATTATTTTTGGGAGGCAACAATATTTAAACTACGATGCTCATATAAATTATATCATGTATTCTGTTAAAGTTTAACCCTCAGATTCAGATAATAAAACGGCACCAATGCTTAGCACAAAAAAAAAGAAGAAAAAAAAATTCGATGTTTCTAATGAAAAGAAATAAGGTCTAAAATAGAAAAAAACTCATATTTAATGGACAGTAATTGAAGAATCACTTGTGCAAAACAAAACCCCATTTTATTTCTTTTTTGATAGCCCCCAAAAACCACACTTTCTTTCCTTTATTTTTTCTCTCTGTGTGTGTACGTCTTTTTATTTAATTAAAAACAAAAATTTAAATTTAAATTCCCTTAACTCAGCAATAATTATAGCTTAAAAACCTCTACTGACCAATATCACGAGCACCCTTTCTCAAATTAATCATAGTCATCATTGGATAAGCCCAGGTACTCCGAAAAGAGCCATAATGGCGTTAGTGAGATTAAAACTTTTTAATCATGTTTAAGGCCGTCTGCACACGGAGCAACTCAAAAGAAACTGATAACTGACTCAAATCACAAACCAGTCTGTGATGAGTCGCAAACCCGTCGGACGGGTTTGCAACCAGTTGCGTCGTGTGCGTGGCTCCATTCAATTACATAGGTTGCGACTCATCACAGACTGGTTTGTGATTTGAGTCAGTTATCAGTTTCTTTTGAGTTGCTCCGTGTGCAGACGGCCTTATAGTGTCCAAACTTCAATTTTCACGCTAAAATAAACTATCATTATCTAATTAGAAAGCCAACAGGAAAATTATTCAGAAGTAATCATAAGTGTAGGAATTTGATATGTTTCAGTTATAAAAAGTCAGATTTATAACTGAAATACTAGATAAATACTAGTCAATCAGAAGAGCATGTAATTTTTTAAATAGGCAAAAGGAGATTTGAGAGAAGAAAAGAACACAAATTAAACTTACTTCAACATCATAAGTTTTATTTTTCATTGATGCATGAACACATGCACATATAATCCCAGACGGATCGTAGTAAAACGACTGTAAGACTTCAAAGCATCTTGCCCCCGTTTTATTAAATTTAAATTCCCTCTGGAAAAAGAACAAATATCGAAAGTTGTCGTCATTGCACATGGCTAACAGACACCGGAAATGAATTAAAGCTATATGGGTAAAATAATGTATCGTGGTGAGGAAAAGGATGACAGCGACGCCCATTAACAAAGGGTTAAGGCTACTAAAAAATTGGTAATTACATTACCCAAGCAACGCCGGGACGGGTACAGCTAGTATATATATATATATATATAGACGCATTTTCCATTTCTTCAGAGTGAACCGGTGGCTGTGAGGTAGCGATGTTATAAACATACTACTGGTTTCATGCTTTTATCTACCACCGTTTCCGAGTCACTTATTTTCACAGTTAGTGGTCACTCGAGAAACTCTCCCTCTCTCTGTATATATATATATATATATATATATATATATATATATATATATATATATAAATATATATATTATATAAATATATTATATATATATATATATATATATATATATATAAATATATATATTATATAAATATATTATATATATATATATATATATATATATATATATATATATATATATATATATATATATATATATATATATATATATATATATATATATATATATATATAGAAGCATTTTCCATTTCTTCAGAGTGAACCGGTGGCTGTGAGGTAGCGATGTTGCCTTCGGAGCACTCGGTTCTTAGTTCGAATCCCGCCGGTCGCGGGCAGCGTGTTATTTATTTAATTGAAATCTCCTTTTTAGAAATTTCCAGAATATTCCAGTGTATGTAAATTGAATTAATTTGAATCTTCTGTTAGGATATATAAGTTGCTGCACTCCAATTGAGAGGCATTCCTGCTCTGTAGTATCACTCCGATACCACTTCATTGCTTCCAATAAATTTCTAAATTCCACGTCTGTGCATTTAACCGTCTCGTCAGTTTTCACGTGACAATATATATATATATATATATATATATATATATATATATATATATATATATATATATATATATATATATATATATATATATATATATATATATATATATATATATATATATATATATATATATATATATATATATATATAAATCTACTGAAATTAATTTAAAAGGAGATATAGCATGTTATATGTTGAATGTACATGCACAGTTGTAAGTATACATACATTTGTGTACAATTATATATACACAACTATATTCATAAACACACACTTTTATAAATTTATGTAAATCATACGTATATATATATATATATATATATATATATATATATATATATATATATATATATATATATATATATATATATATATATATATATATATATATATATATATACCTATGTATGTATGTATTGCATTCCTTATAACTGGTAAAGATAAGTAAAATGGAGAAAAACACTATAAAGGAAATTTAAATTTACTTTGCGACAACTTTTTTGCAGTAATGAACGCCGATAATTCTCCCGCACATGCATTAAGCTATCATTTCGAAATGATCTTTCCGAAGTTATCGCGACCATTCATTCATTAAAATTAAAATATTAAAACTCTGCCGAGATATCGGAAAGCAAAGTTCTAAAACACGGAAGGAGATAAACTATCCCTTTTGGCGGTGTATGGAAATTTTTTCCCTCTATCCAAACTATAAAGGTCATTTTAATGGTTTTTAAACCAGATAAAAACGAAATTTTTTTACATAATCGTCTAAAAGCCGTCACGTCATTTACAAACACACACACACATATACATATACATATATACATACATATACATTATATATATATATATATATATATATATATATATATATATATATATATATATATATATATATATATATATATTTCACCCCTGAAAATGCATTTCGAAGTTTGACATTTGGAAAGAATTCCGTGACTTCCAACACTTATTCTGTCTTCAAAGCTCTTTATTGAAAAAAAAAATTCCATCCGAAATCGTGAAGACACCATTTCGAAGGTTTGGGGCCGACAGAATGATCCTTCTATCTATCGCAACGGATCCTACTGGCGAATAAATTGAATCTATGAATATCGGAGTATGATATATAGAGTCTTCATTTTATTCCTGCATCGCGGATCTTTTTGAATAAAAAAGAGAATTTCTACTTTGTTTGAATTCCTATTTCGTGAATCTGTTTTCGACGATGTGCTATTGTATTTTCGGTTTAGGCGAGGTATCTGAAGAACTAGCTTGAAAAGTCACTCAAACGTTTGCCTCTCGACACTTCTGATATTAAGGAATAACTTTTTTTTCTGTTTAAAAGTTTACACAGTTTGAGAATTTTAATGATATATTATCTTTAGAAGCATTAGTACCTGCATTAATCTCAATAAACGATATAGAGATCATTGCACTAAAAGAAAGACAATAAAAAAAACACCTAATACCACTTGAATAGATTTCGCAGGATAAAATCATTACACACACACACACATATATCTATATATATATATATATATAAGAGCTCGACTGTTTGTTTGTCCGTTATAGAATCATAGACTGTTTGACACACCGGGACCAAATTCGGCACAGTTAATGTTTAGGACCTCAGAAACTTAACGCAGCAAAAACGAAATTTGGGGCATAATTAGTTTTTTAAAATAAATTTTTTAATGATTTTTTGAGCCCCTAAGAGGTGCGCGTACCACCCGTGGATACAACCCATTCTCCACAACCTAGCTGCGTTAAGAGAGCTGGTCTAGGGGTGACGGTCGGGGGGCAAATTACAATGCGCGGGAGGAAGAGTGTTGGGAATGACCTTCGGCCCTGGCTCCCGAGATAAACACAACTTCCCTGGCTCTGCTTTGTGAAATCTGCAGATGATTTTGTTTACACATATCGTTTGGATGCTCATATGACGTGACATTCGTTTTCATGCGGAAAGTGATGCAGACGATTGTTTTAACGGATTATTAAACGGATGACGTTTTTAAAAAAGTATAAAGGAATAAATGCATCTGGATGTTTATCTTTAATTAAAATAAAGGAGAAAACTAATAATGCCACCAAAGAAACGTACTTCGTTTGGAAAGTCTTAACAGTCGAAAACAGAAGAAGAATGCAATCGAAGGCTTCAAGGCATTGCTGAAAGACAAGCTGCGCAAAGGCAACAAGAAAACGAAGTTCAACGTAATCTACGACTTCACGCTGATAGAACAAGACATGTTCAAAGTACACTGCTAAAAAAAATTAAGGGAGCAAGCAAAGAAGTTAAGAAAACCGTGCATGGCAGCCACGTATTGGCTTAAAATGGATAGTACACGCGTATCAATGCGCAATACAGAAAAAAAAGCAAAAAAAATTGTAATTAAGCTTTAATTCTTTGAAAATATGGAAAAAACATGAAAAGATGATTTAGGGCAACAATTTGGCTACATGTAAACGATAAACAGAGTATTGTTTAGAAATGATGCAAGATTTTTAATTTGGCGTGTTGTCTCCTCAAACAGCTAAGACTGCTGCACACCTGTTTTCCATGGATGCGATGATGTTATCGATAAGACTTTGGGGAATACTATTCCACTCCTCAAGAAGTGTAATCTCCAAGTCTCGGAGAGTACAAGGAGGCCTTGGTCTCGCAGCAATGCGTCATCCGAGCATGTGCCAAACATGCTCGATTAGATTCAGTTCAGGAGAGCACGCTGGCCATTCCATACGCTGTATTGTTTCAGCTTCAAGCATGTTCTCCACAAGACGAGCTGTATGCAGGCTGGCATTATCATGCTGGAAAACAAAGGAATCTCCAATGGCTGCAGCGTAAGGTATGACATGAGGTCTCAGTATCTCGTCTGCATACCTTCGGGCCGTCAAAGTACCATTCCGAATGACATGCAGGTCCGTACGTCCACATATGCTGATTCCGACCCATACCATAAAACCAGATCGTTTGTATTGTGACTCTTTTACGAACGAATGTGGGGTTATTTCGAGTGCCCGTTTCCTCCATACCAAAACAAGTTGGATGACACACTCCAGACTGTCACACTCCATCAGGACTCGTCTGTAAACAGCACTTGGCTCCAATCTTGTTGCTCCCAATCTCGATGTTCAGCAGCCCATCTTCTTCGGGCCGCACGGTGGCGTGAAGTCAACGGAATACAGACCATTGGCCTACGTGCATAGAGACCTCCCTGATGTAGCCTATTACGTACTGTTTGGCTGGACACCCTTCGTCCTGTTGCAAGAGCAAATGCCTTTGCAGCTGAGTAGCATTGTCTGTTCTGTTTCGACGAGCTGTTAACAGTATATACCGGTCATCAGTTGCTGTAGTGGCGCGTGGCCGACAGTTGCCCTGGTCGACGTCTAACATTCCTTGTTTCTTGGAATCGATTCCAGAGCCTTGCAACGAAACTTCTGGCGACTCCAACAGCATCCGCGACAGTACGCTGCGTTTGCCCGGATTCAAGTCTGCCTATAATACGCCTTGTCATGGATTCCGGTAAATCACGTTGTTGAGACATTTTCAAGTCACCTTTTCTCAAACAGAATAACTGAGCAACCGAATTTCACATTTAAGGCAGTGAAACAGAGGTTTCTGCAACATCCCGATTTCCGCCCTTATGTTCTTTTTCTGGCTTTTGACGTCATGAAATTTGATTTGCATATGAAGTTTTCTTCTTCTATTTCCTGCCAGGCTTTAAATTATGGATGATTTATTTTATGTTACTTATCGGTGTAAGTATTTGCGTAATTTTGTTAAAACCATGTGCTCACCTAATTATTTTGAGCAGTGTAGATATCGTGCCATGAATGCTGACCAATGGAGTTTATGTGCATTTCACTATAATCCAGAATGTAATTATGCATCTGCTAATGAAGTAAGTATTGGATCAATGTCGAAAATATGTGACAGCTGTGGTGCTAAAAAGTGATCTAGAGGATCACCAGGAATGTGTTGCAGTAATCGGAAAGTGCAATTGCCTGCAATTCCAGAACCACCCGAGCCTTTGAGAACATTTCTCACAGGTAATACATCTGATTTAAAACATTTCTTAAAAAACATTCAAGTTTAAGGAAAATAGGCTTCATGGGGAATCCCGCCTTACTTCGATTAAATAAAGTGGATAACGCATCTTGCACTTTACCTCTAGGGTGATGTGGAAAAAGCTGAGCTTTTAAGGGAAAATAAATAATAAAGGAATATGTAAATTATAAAACTTATTTCTAATTAAACAGTGGATCAAACAAATCTAATTAAATCTAATTAAACTGTATTTAACAAATATAATTATACCGTAAACTTATTGAATCCAAACGTGCGAATCACGCAACACGGTGTTATTAATTCTCAATGAAATCAAACTCTGGTCAGCGGGATCAAAATTTCTTTCTTTCATATTGTTTGTATATCATTTCTGTAGAAACGCGCTAAGCGCATTCTGTCTGGCCAGATGAACATGAAGAGCGGAGGTGCATCCCAGTATTTTTTTGATGGGATGCATATATGTGTATGTGTGTGTGTGTGTGTGGCTTGGTACAAGAAGTGACTGAGTAAATTTTTTTCCAAGATGACTTTGTTTGCTTATATCCCTTAAAAGGAAAATTTAAATGCAAGAAGTACCCAAGTCTCTCCAATGGTATAGAAAACACTTCTAAACCATTGTACATACTTGGGTACTTCTTACATTGAAAATAATATTTTTTTAGAGAGACATAAGCAAACAAGGTCATCTTGGAAAAAAATGACTTAGTTACTTGTTGTACCAACCACAGATATATATATATATATATATATATACAGTGGAATCTCGATCTATCGTCTTTCAAGGGACCGATTGAAATGAACGATAAATGTCGGAAAACGATAGATGCGGAAACATAACAAAGCAATATGATCACTGGGACTAGATAAAATGACGGTACATACGGAAAAAAGATGGATCCGAAAACGATCGATCGAGATTCCACTGTGTATATACATATATATATATATATATATATATATATATATATATATATATATATACAGTGGAATCTCGATCGATCGTTTTCCGAATCATGTCGTCTTCCGGTCCGTCATCATCGTCTTCCGGTATGTATCGTTTATTTCACCCAGTCCCGATGATCATATTGCTTTGTTACATTCCCGCATCTATCGTTTTTCCGCATTTATCGTTCAGTTTAGTTGGTCCCTTGAAAAACGATAGATCGAGATTCCACTGTATATATATATATATATTTCAAAAGTCAAATGTACTTAACACTAACAGGAGAAACGAGTCTTTTAACATTCCGAAATCTTCATCCTTCCTTTTAATCCCCCCAATCCCAAAAGGGTACCATCTGAAAACCTTTAAGGACTTTTTCTACTGATATTTCTGCATGCCACGCTCTTCATAAGTAGAGCCTAATCCTTTGAAATTCTAGCAAATGCTCACCGGCACAAAAAATAGTTTACATTTTAAAAAGTGTTTTCGCAGCCGATGTTTGAAAGCCAGACAATACAGATATGCCATACAAATGAGATGCCGCTCAGCGCTAGAAAATAGATTCGGAATTTGAAAGAATATTTTTAAAGCGGTAAGGAGGGAAAGAGCGAACAATGGCGGTTAAATTTGCGGAATTCAAGATATTTTTTCGAAAGTGCATTTGAAATGAGTTAAATTCTCTCATTGCAGATAAAGCGAAAATATTTCGCAAAAAAAATGGTGATAAATTCTTTTGCTAGTTGTTTTCCCGCTGTTTAATTAAATCTCGCAATGTTAAACATTTACTGACAAAAATAAATTTATTCTCTGTTCAGTTATTTCTTTTAATAGTTTTCAGAATTTTTTTCTTCCTGATTCACAATGAAATTTCGCAAGTGTTTTGCACACGCTATTTCAATTGAAAACTGGCATTAAAAAACTTCATCTAAAAAAATAAGGTCTCTTTCAGACGAGGCGGTTAGTTGATTCAACTAGTTGACAGCACATGAAGTTCCATACTGCAGGATGCTGGCTTATGGATACACAAAATAACTTGAAAATGCCGCTCTGACAGAACATGGCTTGTTTACATGCCTTTTCAAAGCTCCGGGATTCCGGATCTTTAACGTGTAACGTGTTTACATCAAATTCCATCAACAATTTTCACTGTTGCCAAACTCATCTTTGTAATATGACGAGTCAGCAAACGAGAAAAAAAATGCCATGGGGGATTGTCTGATCTCTGAAAGGTGGCGAGTAGAAATTTGGAAAAAGAAAATGCCCTGGAGTAAGGGCCTGTTCACATAGGAGTCCGTTGCATTGCGTTAAGGAAAAGATGACGTTGAGACGAAAACAAACCAATCATAGGCGTTAAAAATTTCATTGCTGATCGTTTGGAGGCATATGATTGCTTTATTTTCGTCTCAACGTCATCTTTTCCTTAACGCAGTGCAACGGACTCCTATGTGAACAGGCCCTTATTCTTTGCTTTTTTAATGCACCATTTTATGACATCACGGGCTATTTTCTAATAATAATCAGTATAGCACTGAAAGGAAATTTATCGATCTTAATTCCAATTAATGCTTTGGATCTTGAAAAATCAAAATTCTACAAAGCAGAATCAGCATCCAATCACGTCAGGGGCCATTTTCCAAGAGCGAAATCGAATAGTCAGTAGAGCACTGAAGTTAAATGTATCTTTTGAGTCGTCTAATGAATGTTTCGAATCTTTAAAACACTATGTTAAAAGCAGAATAAGAATCGAATACCGTCACGAGCCATTTTCCAAGTATAGAATCGAGTCAGCTGAGAACTAAAGTGAAATGTATCCAATTAATACACTGCTGGCCACCCAAATTGCAACACCAAGAAAGACAAGAGATATCACAACAAAATTTACTTTGTAGATAACATGTTGACCAAGTATCAAATGATTAAATTTATAGACTTCTGTGAAGTGTGGTTCCTGCCAAAATCAGTAGCCTGAGTAGCCGCAATTGTTGGAGATCACCGCTGCCACACGCCTCGGCATTGATTCAAAGAGACTTTGGATGAGTTCTTGGGGTACAGCAGACCAAGCAGCTTCCACACGTTGCCAAAGTTGATCTGCTGTGGCAGCTGGGGATGGAATCTGGGTCAATCGTAGAGCAACCATGGACCACATGTTTTCTATCGGCGAAAGATCCGGAGAGCGATGCGGCCAGGGAAGCAATTCAATCTGGCGATTGACGAAGAACCGTTGGACAATGCGTGCCACGTGTGGTCGAGCATTATCCTGTTGAAATATGGCTGTGGGCAAGCCCTGAAGGTAAGTAAGGACAACTGGCTCCAACACCTCGGAGATATATCGCTGGCTGTTTAAAGTACCGGCAATGCGTACTAGAGGTGTGCGAGAGTGATATCCAATACCGCCCCATACCATAATACCCGGTGCAGGACCAGTGTGGCGGTGCATATCGCAGCTGTTCAGCATCCTCTCTTCACGGTGTCTCCAGACTCGAATGCGACCATCGTGGTGTTGCAGACTGAAGCGTGACTCGTCAGTAAAGACAATTTCATTCCATTCTGCCGTCCACATCCTTCTGTCATCGCACCATTGGCGGCGGAGACGTCTGTGGTTCTGCGTCAAGGGTAGACAAAGCAATGGACGTCTTGCGGACAGACCACTCTGCTGTAAACGGCGTCGAATGGTACGCGCAGACACTGGATGATGCGTTACAGACTGCATGTGCTGTGCTATGGTTCGTGATGTGACTGAGCGATCCGTCACTGCCATGCGCACAATTTGCCTGTCATCACGTGAAGTGGTGCGCTGAGGTGGATGCGATCGAACACGCCAGTCCGTCGTACCCTCCTGCATCCAACGATCATATATCCGCATTACAGTTGTTTGGTTTCGTCCAACACGACTACCGATTTCCCTGAAAGATAATCCACAATCTCGGTAGGCCACTATTCTTCCTCTGTCGAACTCGGATACTTGATCAAAAGATGATCGCTGTTTTCGACGAGGCATAATTGATCGTTTTTTTTTGCAAAAACCACAAGAAAAACATAATTGCCGAAATTGAAATCGTCGAAATCTCCAAGCCTTAAATAGCGCTTTGAAGTGGCGCCACAGGCGCGTGTGATGTGCGTCTGCGCTGAAATTCTAATCATTTGCATATCTCACCTCCGCTAATGCATGTTGTAAATTTCATGTTATTTGCATGTTTCCTTCAGGGTGTTGCATTTACAGTAGCCAGCAGTGTATTTCGACTCTTAAAAAAAAGTTTAAAACCACAACAAGCCTCCATTGACGTCACGAGCCATTTTCCAATAATGGAATCGAACGGTCAGTTGAACAGTAAATTGAAATGAATTCAACTCCAACAGATTCTTCATTTAATCAAATCAATACGCATGATCGTCGAAAGGGTAAACACTGGATGGGTTCAGCTGAACCTCTATTTGATATCTTAGGAGATACTTATATGAAGAGGGAAACAAGTGATTTATAAAATCTAGGTAAATCATATTTCACTTCACTTTTTAAACACTATTATCCGATATTTTTAACGTAGAATTACGTTCCTCAATAACGGTCCTCCGGAAATTAAAAAAATGTCCGGCGTCGCGTTTTATAATTTCGGCAGCACCCCAAACCCAGTAGAAGTAAACAGTTAAACAGAAAAGTACCAAAAGGCGTTTTTAAAAAATACAGTCGATTCCGGTTAATCGGACCACATCGGGACGGGATCATTTAGGTCATAATAATCGGCTGATCCGATTAAACGAACATGCATAATATTAGGCTCATGCAATAGGATTTGTTTCGGTTCTTTAGGATTCGGTCCGAATAAGGGGTTGGTCCAATTAACCGGATTCGACTGTAACAAAAAAATTAAAAAGGGTAAGCAATGATAAGTAATACTATGTTAATAACCTGCGATGGCTTCGTTAGAATAGACTACCTGAAATATTTTTTTCTAAATAGAGAGTACTTATGAACACATGGAAGATGTCAAACGTGAACATTGATCAAAATCTTTTTGCATTATGTTTAAAAAATAATGAAATATAAAAGTCTGTCATGTTTTATCTATTTGCAAATAATTATTGATTTTAAACCATGACGCCTTGAGCTAGTAACCTATAATTTATCTTATACTTTAAACCTAAAAATCGCCATCTAGGGGTATCATGCGATCTTCAGAGAATTACTAACGGACTTCTCTCCGTAGATTGGCAACAATTGGGAATCTTTAATAATGAATAACAATAATACAACGTACCCTACTAACACGTGGTCTTCAGGTAAATAAGGAAATTATTTACAGCCGTTTCCGTAAAATTGGCCGTTTTCCGTAAAATCCCGAATGTTCAACAATAATTAACAGTAGCACAACTTACTGCTCAAAAGCAAAATTGTGTCTCATGCAAAATTTTACTTACAAATGCTTTTCAACCCACTATTCCAACTTTGGAAAACTCTGCCGAATTGTGTTTCGTTGCTGATTTCGTTAGGTAATTTATGGGCTATTGTGAAGGTCAGTTCCCTCTATAGAGGCTATTTAACGACCTTTGTAAATAGTTGTAAAAATCATCTAATCAAGATTCTAATAAACTTGTTTTAAATTAGTAGACTGGACTCTGTATATCTTCTATTATTTGTTACCCTTAGTCCAACATATTACAAGATATACTTGCATATATTTTCCAAAACAATCAATATCACTTATTTACAATTTATAATTTATGTACATTATAATCACCACATCATTTCATATGAATCTTAGCATCATCAGTTGTTCAAACTCTTAACTTTAACTCATACTTATTAATTCCATACTTATAACCATCTTGCAAATATACTTTCATTTATACCTCCAGTCGATATATAATAGTACTATTTACAATATCTAAGTTATTTACAATATAATAACATAAATTTTCATATATATCTTATTATCATCAATTATACATATTCTTAACATTTCTAATAACATTAAATGATACTTATCAACTTATTAATAATAATTATCTTAAAAATTATATATGTTTTCGTTTCCAACAAGCATCTATTGCACTTCCTACAATTTCTAATTTATATACAGTACATCTCATTAACATTTCATACAATTCTTACAACAATTCAGTAGCAACACATACAGTTAAATTAAGCACCATTTCCTTATGGTCCTAATCATAAGTTGAGAAACATTGCTCTCAACAACATAAATAAACATGTTTGATATAATCTTAATATTAATGTAGTTCGTTCAGGCTATATACCCTGGTAGCCACAGCCCTTACAATTTCTATTTTATATACAGTACATCTCATTAAAACATTTCATATAATTTTTTCACCAATTTAGTAGTAACACATACAATTAAATTAAGCACCTTATGATGCAAATCATAAGTTGAGTAACACTTGGGAAGTTCATCTGTTTCTTTTGCCCTTAAGGTAATGTATATACTAAACAATGAACTCACCATTAACAAGATCTGACGAGGCTTTCTACACTAAACTATTTATTACAACACAATTAGACTACATAAATACCGTACTCAATGTATAGCAGGCAACGGGGAATTATCTATCGCGTGTGTTAATTCCGGAAGTTATACTATTATGGAAAGCCTACCAGAATTCAGCCACGCCACTGTTCGTACATACGCCGCACTAACCTGTCTGTCTTCACTTTATCACCGGGTCGCTGGAACGATAGCTAACTTTAAAATCCCTCGGTAAACTTGATAATGTCCAGCTGCTGTACGGCAAAGCGATATCACTCCAGATGTTTTTCGATCGCCGCTTGTCACCGTCCGACCTCGCCTCGTAGTTTTTTCTCTCACTCTTGCACGTGTACGCTACTCATGGGGATTCCCGTCTAGTAGAAAAGCGTCTCTCATTTGCATATGGCGCTTCTTCTTCAAATGGCGATTTATTTAAACCAGGGGGGTTAATTCTGATTCAATACCTCACACATTGCTCTCAACAATAAACATGTTAACAATAAATAAACAATAAATAAACATGTTAGATACAATCTTAATATTAATATAGTTCGTTCAATGGTCTTAATATTAATATAGTTCTTTCAATACAATCTTAATATTAATATAGTTCGTTCGTTCAATGGTCTTAATATTAATATAGTTCGTTCAATAAAATCTTAATATTAATATAGTTCGTCCAATGGCTTGCCCAGGTAAGCACCGCCATTGACTACTGTCTTAAATGGGACGAAAGTCTCTTCTCTGTTGTAGCACAGCCTTTCTCAATGCTCGTTACCCTCGATTCAGCAACGCATCGCTATCTCCATACTCGTATTAGGTCGCTCTGCTCAATAAAGGACAGTTATAGTCCATCAGGTAGGTCTCTTATGATCCTTTTCACAAATGCTCTACAGTAATGGTCGTTATAGAATGGGGAGGCCAGCCAAATTCTTATATCTGGCGGTAATTTTTAGCGGTCTCTCTTCCAAGCCTGACTTTCGAATAGGCAATGATTAGGGATACGTAAATTTCGCATATAAAATATCGAAATTTCGCAACACCAAAAAAAAAAAACAATGCATAAAATTTTGCATTTATTGCCAAATATATATATACTAGTATATATATATATATATATATATCTATATATATATATATATATATATATATATATATATATATATATATTCAATAATTTCACGTTTATTAAAAAAAATTCAATTTTACTTACTTTTATAGTTAAGTATCAAAATTCTTAGTTAAAAGCTAAATATTGTAGTAGTCTCCACATTCTGTTCCTTAAGTCTTTAACTTCTGTCATTAATTGCTATGTTGCACATACTAAAATATCTTAGCATCTAATCTGTTAACGGGATTATAGAGGCTTCGTATAGTTGCCTTTGCAAAGTTAAGGTAGCGGCATTTCTTTGCAATTAAAATCTGTATAACATTAACAGGAGTCTCTTGATTGACTACTTAATTAGCTGAAATAACCTTGATTTTTGCACTCGAGAGACGTTCTTCAATCTACTAAATTGTTCTACAAAACTTGATGGTTGATTTTTACAATTAATAGATTTTTAGGTTCGACTCCGGTGCGGACAAACTGTCGGGGTGAAATTGGTAGCAAATCCGAAGGACAGTGAGATTTATCACTTATAAACCTCGGATGGTCTTAGTTAAGCTATTATGTTAATAAATTATTACTGTAATTATACCTAATTTCGTTTAAAAAGCCGTTTATCGCCGAGTTTTCGCCGAAAAGTAGTAAAGAAATAACTTTCGCATTTATTCGCATCTATTTCGTAAATACGAAAATTATGTATCCCTAGCAATGATCTATCGTTTGCATACCACCGCAGATACATAGCCCTGTCTTGCCATCGAACCTCTGCTGGTAGCTTCCTATGCTTCCGTGATGCGGTATTGCCTGATTGATCTAAAAATCTCCCGATGTTCTTTTGGTACAAACTCTAGGGTATATACGATAAACTGGTCTTCCCAGGTCTCTTCCATCCCACCTCTGCTGCCAAACTTGCATATAATATTTTCTTATTGTTACGGCTTACCTTGGCATCAGTAAAAGACCGCCAACCTTGGCGCGCCACTAGAAAACTTTGATGTTTCCTGATGTCAACAGTTCAATTTCTGAAACTGTTCTGAGTAGTCGCATTTTAGTATTAGTGGTATTGGTCCACTATTTGCTTCGGTAATATAGGTAACCAAATGAGTATAGTGTCATATTGATGGAAATATTTGTATATAATGTACATCATCAACAGTAGTAGCTCGCCGACCATAGGCGAAGGTTGTTGCACAGTATGGTCTGTGATAAATAATTTTTCATCGCAGTATGGTCTGCATTGGTCTTGCCATAGGGCAAAGAATCTTATTTACTTGTTATGTTCGTTTGTGTGTGTTAATAAAACCACTAAAAAGACATTGCAGTTTTTAATTAGAAAAATATAGAGTACAGTCCGTTTACGAAGGAACACTTATTATATGTATTTTCTTATTATATATTATATGAAATAATATTTTCTTATTATATGCAATTAATCGCATACTTTCATATTTTCTTATTATATGCATTCTTATCTGCTGCCAAACTTGCATATAATATTTAAATGTATCGTCTATCTACGTTAACGTAGTTGCTCCCATGGCTTCTTCATCCACATCGTTTTCTTTTATTCCTATATGAGCTCTTACTCAGTGTACCTCCATTTGGTGTCTACTTAATTTATGTTTGATGTCTTTAACCAACTTCCCTTCCTAGTCCAGCGCACTTAGTGCCTGTAACGAGCTTCCAGAGTCCCTATATATATCGAATTTCTTTATTCCCTTTGCTATCGCATTTCCTACCACCATATCAATTGCAGCTAACTCGGAGCTCCAAGATGACGCATTATCTGTTATTCTCTAAAACAGATTCCAAATAAAAGGTAAAAAAAAGGTAAACTTTAAATTGAATTTTCGCAGAACAGCAATTTTTTTAACATTGTGCGCACTGTTATCTACCAAACTATTAGTGCAATATATTAGGGCAATTATAAGTGTTAGATTGCCACAACATATACATAAAAGAATTCTTTTTAAATTAATTTGTTTTTGAAGGAAAAAAACTTGTAATTTTTTTTTGTTGTGAAATTTTTACAATTTATGAGTATTTAAAAATTTAATCAATTCTTTTTAACCAGTATTTTGGTTTTAAATCAAAGATAGGTGTATTGTTAATTAGACCATTATTGTTTTTTAAAGACTTATATTTTTGAAAGAAAATCTATCCTTAACCGAGCATTTAATTCAACACTTGGACCTGTACCTATTTATTTTGCGATGCGAGTGCCTCTATTTTGTTTTGATAATGAATTGTTATATTTTTGTAGGATATCCTATTTTTACCCGAGCCTTTCACTATTTGTGCTAATACTAATTTAATTTGCGATTCGAGTGACTATTTTATTATGCCAATGAATTGTTATATTTTTCCCAGGAAATCTATTCTTACTCTTGCCTTTTATTAGCTACTTGCATCGATACCAATTTATTATGACATTCAAGTGCCTCTATTTCATTATTCCAATGAATTAACTAGGTAAGTGAGATAATTACTTACAAGGAATTTATATATTTAAGTTGCCAAACTGATTTTTTGAACAGTCCGTGATAGAAAACTACTGCATCCATTGACTTCATTTGGGTCTGAAACGAAAGATTGCAATCTGTAGTTTTGTCAAATTTGGTTTTTGTAACCGCAATTTTTATTAATGAGCGATAATTTACAATTGAAAATTGATTTCTGCACATGCTCAGTGGCATGTTTAAATCTGGCTTTAGAAACTCATTGTTTCTGCTCATGCTCAGTCACATTCTTTGATGATAAACACGTTTATTCCGAGGAGTCTGTCTAGATCTCTCTGTGCCATTTTTATTTTTGTGATAATTATGTTTGGGAAATATAAGATTAAACCTGATGGAAATTGCTTATTTCGAGCTGTTTAATGAGCGATAATTTACAAGTGAAAAAATGGTTTTCTGCGCATGCTAAGTGACATTTTTAAATCTGGCTTTATATAATCACTAAGAACGAGGACGCTTAAACACATTAATTTGTTTCTGCTCATTATTATGATTTTCAGCATTTGGCAATGATGTGTTGAATATAATTTGTGTATTTGTACATTTATTTATTATCTAGCCGTAATGTCTTGACGGGTACCAACAAGTTAATTATTACTTCCAATGAACTAATTTGGCCAATGTTTATTACTAGGATATCTACCTTTTACCCAAGCCTTTCTTTAAGTACACCACTACCGATTTAATTTGATATTCCATTTCGTCTCTTTTTATTATGCCAATGAATTTTTTTATACATATTTGTTAGAAAAATATATTCTTACCCAAGAATTTATTTAATTACACCAATACCAAATTATTTTGCTATTCCGGTGCCTCTATTTCATTTTGCCAATAAATTGATAAACTTCTGTTATCCTTAATGTTAGATTTATATATTTCCCCCAAAAAACATCCATAATTAATTGTACCAATAGCTTTCGCTCCGATGATCCGATCTCTAGCAACTTTCTTTCATCTTCCAAATTCATCTAAGATCAACTTCTGAAAGCATTCCGGTTGTGTTCATCTTCTGAAAGCTTAAAAGGCCCGTTGCTTGTTTCTATAGAAACCTGCTTTTGTATAAAAAATTTTTAACTGCACAAAAATTTAAAAATAAATTCATAAAATTTACACAATTTTCTATTTGCACAAACTAAATTGATGCATAAGTACATCTGTAGAATTTAATTATGATATTTCATTTAATTATATTTCCATGCAAATAAAAAATTCATATAATTAATTCTGAGAATCTCATAATTTTAATCATACAAAAAAATTAATTAAATCGAATTTATTTAGAGTTAATGAGTAAAATACTAGTTACATTATGACACACAAAAAGCAAGCATTCAAATAATAAGTAAAAGTGTACAATTAAAGGAAAATATTTAAACTATAAAATAAAAGCTAAAAAACCTATTTTATTTATATAATTAAAAAATAAAAGAATTCGATTTAATAATTTTTTCATTGTGTCTAAAAAGTTTAATTAAATCAATTTTATTTGAAATGAAAGAGTCAAAAAAATTTATCGAATAGAAATATCAAGTACAGTATTGAAAAGTCAGGGAACTTTTCAATACTCTACTTCATAGTTTATTCGATCTCTAATTGTTAAGAAAGGAAAAAATAAAGTACTGAATATACAAGTACTGAATATAAAGTAATGATATACAATTATTCTCATATACATATATATATATATATGCATAATTCTGATATACATATATATATATATATATATATATATATATATATATATACATTCTGATATACATATATATATATATATATATATATACAATCAAAGTATTTAAACTGTATACAATTAAAGTATTTAAAGTACAAAAGAAAAAGAGACTGCGTGGGTATCAGCACGTGGGGCAGACCGTCTGTAGAGGGCAGGAGCGGCTCCAGTGCAGAGTTTTTTATTTGAGCGGGGGGGGGTAGCAACGTCGGGCCTTAGGGTTATATATATATATATATATATATATATATATATATATATATATATATATATATATATATATATATATATATATACATATATATATATTCATATACATATATATATACATATACATATGTACATATATACATACCAGCACGTGGGGCAGACCGTCTGTAGAGGGCAGGAGCGGCTCCAGTGCAGAGTTTTTTATTTGAGCGGGGGGGGTAGCAACGTCGGGCCTTAGGGTTATATATATATATATATATATATATATATATATATATATATATATATATATATATATATATATACATATATATATATTCATATACATATATATATACATATACATATGTACATATATACATATATATATATATATACATATATATATACATATATATACATATTATATACATATGTATATATATATATATATATATATATATATATATATATATATATATACATATATATACATATTTATATACATATACATATACATATATATATATATATATATATATATATATATATATATATATATATATATATATATATATATATATATATATATATATATATATATATATATATATATATAGTATAAAATTAGAGTATTTTAAGCAGAATAAAATTCTTTGAAATATACAATCAAAGCATTTAAATTGTATACAATTAAAGTATTTAAAGTATAAAAGAAAAAGAGACTCCGCGGGTAGCACGTGGGGCAGATCGTGTGCAGAGGGCAGGAGCGGCTCCAATCCAGAGTTTTTTGGGGGGGACACACACACATATATATATATTTGAGATCGTTATTAAAGTATCGCTGGCTGTGAAATTATCCACCTCGAAACAAATACGACTGAAATGAATTGATATTTTAAAACACTTTATTTCGAACAATTTTGACCTCCCAAATGGAGACCAATTCGCTACAAACTGCTCGTTCAGAGCGTATTCCGGCGACTGATGAATCACACACGATTCCGAGATAACGAACGCCTCAGGCGCACTGAAGCAGAACTTATATACAGCTCCTGGTGGTTAAAGCGAAGTCTTTAAACCCGGCGGTTACAGCGAAGTTCTCAGTGGCGCGAACAATATATATATATATATATATA
>OU015490.1:136489301-136499301 GCA_907164885.2 Dolomedes plantarius | reverse complement strand
ATAAATCAGCTGATCTGAAAATCATTAGTTCACGTCGAAATAGTCATTAGTTTACGTCTTCCCAGGGCCTGGCAGCTAGGAGCAACCCCATTCTCTGCTTCCAGACACCTTGACGCTGATCGATAGAACTGTTCGCAGGTTACCTGCTGTGGGAGGTCCGGCTGTCTGGGTTATTTATTCAGAAAGGTCGTAACGGATTCTTACAACCCCTCCCTCCTTGAAGAAGATTTTGGCATAATGGCAAAATCTGAAAATCACGGTTAGACACAGCTCACCTGATACATCATTAGAGGCAATGCATTTAATTTACTACACAAGTTAATACATTTATTCTAATACATTCTGATTACTAGGTTACCTAACACATTAATTCACTAATTTATTTACACAATTCATTAATTATTTCCACACTCTACATTAATTTATTTACAACATTACGCCTGACTTAAGGTTTCTATTCTGCCATGAAACGGCTTAGGCAATCGGCATGACCTATCAATTTACCAGATTTGTGGACAATTTGATAATTGAAATGCTGTAAGGCAAGAGCCCATCTCATAAGCCTTTGGTTATTTCCTGCATTCGTCTTAAGAAAAACGAGAGGATTATGATCCGTGTCGATGGTCAAACTCTGCGGTCTCTTTTGTGCCAAAATTATACCGATACCAACGTCGGATGCATCGGTTCGCAGGATAATTTCTTTGGCGAAGTCCGGAGTGTACAAAACAGGTTTCTCGGTCAGTTTCGTTTTCAATTCTCAAGCCGCTGTATTGCGCTCCTCTGACCATTCAACTTTCTCCCCAATTTTAAACTCCCTTCTCACTGACCCTTTATCATGATTAGTTTTCCTGTTAACTTTAATCTCCCTTTTAGTTTCGGAAGCGATGTTCTGATAGTTCCGTAGCCTATTCATGAACTTGAAAACATAATCTGTAACCACATTAGTCTCCGGAGAATTCCTACACCATTTTCCTAAAAGTTGTGTTTTCGACACCTTTAATTTCTTCCTAAATATCAGTTCGGCGATGCTAAAAACCATAAACATATGAGTCATGTATCCAAGTGTAAACATGGCTGAGGGTACCCCTACCTCCCAATTCTTTTTCGCCTGAAGGCAAAGCCTTTCAAGAGTCGTTCAATGGTGCGATGAAAGCGCTCGACGGGATTTCTTTGCGGATGAAACATTGAGTTCCGCGTCACCTTAATCTGAACTTCCTCCAGAAACGTGTTCGTTAATTTGCTTGTGAAATTGATAGAACTATCTAATTGCAATTCCTTCGGAAACCCTATCCGACTGAAATTTTCTAATAGAGTATCCGTCACATGTTTTAAGTTTAAAATACTCAAAGTTATGGCTTCCGGATACTTGGACGCCATGCACAAAGCGTTTAAAATATACTGGTTTCTTTTTGGTGGGGTCTGCAAACGACCAATGATCTCAACGTTAATTCCCGTGAAGACCTCCGTAATTTCTGGGACTAAATTTAGCGGGGCTTTCTTCCGTTCTCTCGATCTCTCTACTCTTTGACACAGGTTCCATGACCTAACATAGTCCTTACACTCTTTTATGTACTGGGGCCAAAAATAATACCTCACTAATTTGTATTTACTTTTTGACATTCCCATGAGCGAGCCATCATGGCATAAACTTAAAACTTTAGACCTGTACTTAATTGGTACAATCAATTGTTTTCTTTCCTCCCCTCTGTGATCTCGGGGTTTCCTAAAAAGTAATTCATTTTTGACCACAATTCCCATGGTTTTCTGTGGTTTAACTTTTTCTCAAATAGGTGTAAGTTTAGGGCAATTTTTTTGTTGAAAACGAGAGTGTCGGCACTCTCTTCCACTAACGCATTTTTGGTCTCGATGACTATTGGAAATTCAAGTTCTTTTAATTCATCCGGTGAATTTACCTCGATTTCCTGCGACTCAGTTATTTGCTCGGCCGTTTCCCCGTTCTCTACCGTAATTCCCGTTTGAATTTCCTCCCGCATCCCTCGACTTTGGGTGACGACGACATTTACGCTAGCTAGTTTTAATATTTGCGCCTCTATCAGCTCCTGAGTGGAATTTCCCAGCAAGTAGTGGTTAATTTCCACACTCTTACCTACCACGGCGGCCTTTGCTATCAGCTGGCCGAATTCGGGGCTCTCAAGTGTTACGCGAGCTAAAGGTAAACGTCTAAATTCATTTTCCAAGGGCTGTTTGAGCCAAATATTCTCTCCGGTGAATTCTCCGGGTTTAACTAATTTAACAGGGCACAAATCTACGTAACTCCCGCTATCACGCAATAATACGCTTTGGACCTGATTCACGCGAGCTTCGCTTAAGTAGGGCTTAAACGCAAGAGAAAAATCTTCCGTCGTAACTAAGTTGTTTATGATTTCTCTGGATTTATTTAATTCGGGATCGTTCGGGCGGACATGTCCATTCTGACCACACTGAAAGCAGATGGGGCCACTTCGCTTCTCATACTCCCTGGTCCCCCAATCATTATTATTTTTATTAGCGGCGTTGAGCCACTCTTTCGTACCTGATTCCTCTACTCCCGTTTTCGTCGTGGGACTAAATTTCTCTGACTGCTTGGGGCGGTCTACCTTTTTCTTTACGGGCGATTTAATTTGCGTCGGTTTCTTTACGAATCGGCGGGTCGACGCATACGCGTCTAGCTTTTTTACTAAGGTTATAGGGTCATTTAGTGTTCCCCATACATCTACGAAATGATCTTTAATTTCCGCTGGTACGCGTCGCTTTAATTGGTCGGCTACCATAAGTTCTTTGAGTGACTCAAAATCTTTAACTTCAATTCCAGCTAACCATCCCTCTAAATAGCTCCTCAATTCAAATATTAAATCTTTCCACAAAGCACCGTTCTTCCGTTGATGGGTTTGGAACTTTGTACGGAAAGCTTCGGCACTGAGTTTAAACCTGTCTAGCAGTACCGACTTAACATAGTCGTAATTGTTATTTTTTTCTTCAGGTTCCCTGATGATTATTCCCGCTATTTCGC
Organism: Dolomedes plantarius; assembly: GCA_907164885.2. Classification (NCBI taxonomy): domain Eukaryota; kingdom Metazoa; phylum Arthropoda; class Arachnida; order Araneae; family Dolomedidae; genus Dolomedes; species Dolomedes plantarius. The sequence goes on along the minus strand of OU015490.1, from coordinate 136,496,291 downwards.
TCGGCAAAAGGCTTAGTAACTCTGACACTAAATCACAATCATTAATTTGCAATTTCCTAGCTTGTCTCTCAAACAATTTTAAGAATAAAGCTATGTCTATCTTTTCGGCATTATACCTCTGCATTACCTATTTAGCATGCCTAGGCGGGTTCCAGCTTTCTGAGTTCAAGGAATTCACACTACTGTTTTCCCCAATATGTATGATTTTAAGTTTTTCAAGGTCAAAATCTCGCTCTGCTTGCAATGTTCGATCTTCTATAAGATTTACGAGAATATTTTTCGTGCTCTCTTCCTCGAAACCTTCACTTTCTGAAACCTGTTTTGCCAGATCGATTATTCTATCCCTACCTTGTATTTCTACTTGCAGCTCCAAAGCCAAATTCTGCAAGTCAATTTTCTTGTGTTTTGTTAAAAACGACATTTTGCCTCCTTAACTAACTGATATCAATCCCTTTTTAATGGTTTATCCACAACTTAACCTTACCGGAAACCTCAGAATCTTGACCTCAAACACAACAAAAGAACTGGTTGTTCACTCTGCTTTCGCTTTACAATAGAGCCCTCTCAATTCGGGGAATTCTACTACTACGTTCTTCCAAGACAAGGGGGGTGTACTCCGACAGATTACAGTTTCAGACTCTTTTGAAATCCTAACATGGCACATACAATTCAACGATGTTTAAAATTTTTCAGACCAAATTTCACACACATAATAAATCAAATGCTACTTCAATATAATCTTAAGCACTCTACACAACTTCAATAACTGACTAAATTAATTTGCAATGCACAGTTACTTAATTTCAATAATTGGCTAATTTAATTTGCAATACACAATTTCTTAATTTCAATAATTGACTAAATTAGTTTGCAATACACAATTTCTTAATTTCAATAATTGACTAAATTAGTTTGCAATACACAATTGCTTAATTTCAATAATTGGCTAATTTAATTTGCAATACACAATTTCTTAATTTCAGTAATTGACTAAATTAGTTGGCAAAGCACAGTTACTTAATTTCAATTTAGAATAAGTACTTAAATCAGATTATCCACAGTTCTAGTATTCATCTACCAAATATTTGTTCATTCAGTTTTCTTTTAAAATATTAAACACATTGCATACAATTCATTTTTACTTTTCTCTTGCATAAACAATTCTAATGCTTCATTAATTTACTTTTAACTAAATTAATTAATTTCTCAAAGATAATTTACATATTCCAATTCAATAGTTATTTCCCATGAAACATTAATTTACACATGTTAACATTTACACAGATTCTAATCAATTAATTTACTTTTAATTAATCAATCAATTACTTTTGCCTCTAATGAGAAGACAAGCTTACCTTATCTAATTTGAAGACTGGATTGTAGGCTCTCATTGAAGCTAGGCGAAATCGTTCCAGGCTGGTTCTGGGGGGATTTCCTTATTTAATATGCAGCCCCAATACTTGATCTCTGCACAAATCCACTGTTGGTTCGCTGCTCGCTGCTATATACTAGTATCTGTGATGCACACTCTTGGGACGGGACGTCCACACAAAAAGTCCTAGATGGGCTTCCTACTCTAATTTCCTAATTCGAAGGGGTAGATTGCCTCTTTTTTTTATGGCAAAATCCCAGACACGCTGCACCATTTGTAGTAGACTGTGATAAGTTCAGACTCCGGGTAGCTAAAAATGTTCAGAGTCAGTCTACTACATTAAATTACAGTTTTATTAAATTTTAGTCCGTAACTTTTTACACTATTTACAATGTTGATCTACCTCTAGACGTAGAGGGAACTGGCCTTCATAATGACCAAATAATTTCGATGATAAGATGCCGGCAAGTAATTTCACAACGGAACTAGAAGGTCGGTACACAGCATCTAGAGCATATAGCTCTGAAAATAGAATAACTTCGTAAGGAGTTATAACTCACGAGAAGCTTATAGAGCTGGCTGCTCTGAAATATGAAGATAACTTCTTGATGAAGTAACGAGCTAACAGAAGCCTGTAGAGCAGGATGCTCTGAAATAGCTATACTTCAGGGTGAAGTATTAGTTGACGAGATGTTTCGAGCGGGCTGCTCAGAAAAATAAAGTTCAGGATGAAGTCGGTCGCTCCAGGACAACGTAGACGAAAGGTGCTCTCTAGATGAGAGTCTCGACCAAGTCTGTCCAAAAAACTGGATTTCTTCTCCCGGCGTTGGCAAACGTGCTTCCGGTCACGTGACTGCAAATGTTTAGGTTGGCTGGCACAATTTGTGACGTCATGTCCGTTGGCTGTGATTCGCTTGACAACGAAGCCATGTGGTCGGCTCTTATAAATCAGCTGATCTGAAAATCATTAGTTCACGTCGAAATAGTCATTAGTTTACGTTTTCCCAGGGGCCGGCAGCTAGGAGCAACCCCATTCTCTGCTTCAAGACACCTTGACGCTGATCGATAGAACTGTTCGCAGGTCACCTGCTGTGGGAGGTCCGGCTGTCTGGATGATATATATATATATATATATAAGCATTTAAATATAGTAATAAAGGAGTTAGAATGATAAAGCATGACTGCACAGAAAGCAAGTACCGGTATTACAGCAATTGTGCAACAGAATATGAAGGCCTCGTAGTTAATGACCGGGGGGAGTTGTGACCCCCCTCTCCGGTTAAAACATGTTTTCAAGCCATGGCAACACTCCCGGAGTACAAATATAAAAGTCAATCACTACAATGCCAGAATCCTCACAGGAGTTAAAACATACATAAAAGTAAAAATTAGAAATAAACAGCAAAAGAAAGCATAACTACCAAACCCGTCAAATCCCCAAAGCAAACCCTCATCAAATGAACAACTCACAAAAACTACAAATATAAAAGTCAACACTTACCTCAAGCACCAGCCTCAGCCAATTCTCAATCACGGTCACAGTCATTTGCGCTCAAAAACTTATTCAAAATCCCTTTTAGAAATACACGTGGAAATCCTCTTTCACATGCCATTTTCATGAAATTGTCAATATTGATGTTAAAATCCACAATATTTGAGTGTAACCTTCTACTTCTAATTATGTGATTTATATTAATATTACGTTTTATATTTTTATGTGTATTCTTGTCCCATGACATGATTCTTAGTGTCTCAAATTCATAATTATCACGTTTGCCATACATACTATAAATTAAGTTATTCTGATCATCGATGTTTAAACTCAAGTCTAGAAAGACCAGATTACCATTATTGTCTCGTTTAGACTCCACAAGCTCTAAACCTTCAGGGTAAAAACACAAACTCAGTGATGTAATATTTCCATTAGATACAATCAGTACATCATCAACATATCGGAAATATAGGAGTTCATTTAAGAGCATTACTTTTCTCTCATAAAAATGTAGATATATGTCGGCAAGTGCAGAGGAACATCCTCCTCCCATGGGGATACCCTGCACTTGTCTATAAAAACCCTGTCCATTGTATAATACAGTCTCATGCAATACCAAATCCAGTAGAGCCAAAAATCTATTAAACTTAATTTAAGCTTTTAAGTCTTATTGCTCATACAATTCTATGATTATATATAGGTCCTTTAAATCTATTGAGTTAAACAAATCGGTAAAATCATAACTTTTTATATCCTTTACATTTCCCAATCCTTTTAATTGTTTTATAACTGTATGACTATTTTGATGAAATAGCCTCCCTCTGTTGTTAGCTTAACTAAAACCCGATTAAGTATCGTAAGAAGTCTGTCATTTGCTGTTTTTAAATATGTATTGTAACCTATGGTAACTGTTCGAAATTTTAGGGGATTTTTATGGAACTTTGGTATCAATACCAAGTATGGGAATTTAATTTGTTTAATATCTATACCTGCCCTACGATATAATGCCTTTATTCGATTAATAATAGTATGCTCGTTAACATCCAATTTTTTGTACATTTTTTCGTTCTGATACATTTTCAAGAAGTATTCACAATAGAATTTTTTACACATAAACGCATAGTTAGAAGAAACTTTGTCTATATATGTAACTATAAAAACCTTTTGCATGTTATCTATATACGTTCTAATCTATATTTTTAATGAAAATTACAGCCTAACTGCTTGTGAGAAACATGCCTCATTCTCTTCGCTTTGAAAATGGGAATTTAGCAAATTTTCCTTTTCTGGATACAATAACATTGGAAAATGATAAAACAACAATTATACCCCAAATTAAATTACTCCTCCACCGGTTGAGTGAATCATTTGATGGATACTTTTCCACGGAAAATATAAGACAAAATTAACAGATAAACACTCAATCCATTTTTGTTTGACCTCAATTCAATGGACGACAATGTTTTATTTAAATGACGATCTTATCGCAATACGAGCTAATGCACGTATTGAAATGGAATTCGATAAACTGGACTTGCTCGTAGCAAAAGTGTGGACAAAAACTTGAAATTTTTATAGGATAGTAAAGGATCACTGTACGATTGATCATTGTCAAAAAACGTATTTAAAAAAGAATTGGGTCAATAAAATTTATCTGAATGTGAGATTTGGAACTGTTTATTCACCTTCTACTGGACCTTTACCTCTTAGTTTAGAAACTAACTTAGAATAACTTTAGTTTTTTTAATTTACTTTAATACTTTTTAATTCAGTTGACCAAATACTATAATCTATGTAACTACCTATTAAGGAAAGTCAGTTTACTATTTTTAAAACTATCATGGGCTATTGAAGTGCAAGTTAACAGTGATATACAAAAACCAAATGTATCAAGGAAACAGCAAGTATCTTATGTACAGGGTGATTGTTTTTAAACTGACACTACTCAGTGCCATCTGTAGCTCGATCTATCAGGCGGAATCTCCACCAAAATTGATAAAGGAACTAAGGACGACATAGAAAAGAGTTTCCGTGAAAAATAAAAATAAAATTTTTTTTAAAGTTCCAAAAGTCGCCGATAGGGTAGATATGACGCTGTTGTTGTCGGCGCACCCGAGAATTTGCATAAAAGGCAAGTAAAACATCAAAATACAAATTTACGACTATGTAGTCGACAGCAGCGCCAGTATTTCGGGTTATAAATATTAGGGATGAATACCGAAAAGGTTGTAAGCAGACAAATGAATAACAAAGAAATTTCACAGCAATACCATTTTACGCAGCAAATTCCCTTCTCCCTCCTTCCATGTGACCACAGTCCTGGCGGACGACACATTGCATCCTGAACACTACGTTCTCGACGGCCAAGCGTAACATGTCACCAGGAATGTTCATCAAGGTCCGGGAAATGTTGTCCTATAGGGACGCCAAGTTCGAGACTCCACCAAGATACACCTTAGACTTTAAATAACCCAACTGAAAAAAAGTCACATGTGTTAGTTTCCCGGGCGCGAGGTGGCCATGCAAGTGGAAAAAGAGACTGATGACCCTTTCTTCTGTAAACGGATAGCTCAACAGATTCCGCACATATCTTTATAGCTCAAAATACTGGCGCTGCTGTCGACTACATAGTCATGAATTTGCATTTTGAGTCTTGCATTTGCATGTTTTAGTTACTTTTTATGCAAATTCTCGGGTGCGCCGACAACAACAGCGCCATATCGCCCCCTATCGGCGACTTTTGGAACTATTTTTTTTTCACGGAAACTCTTTCCCATGTCGTTCTTAGATCCCCTATCACTTTTGGTGGTATTCCGCCTGATAGATCGAGCTACAGATGGCTCTGAGTAGTGTCAGTTTGAAAACAATTACCCTCATGTTACTAGTACATTCCTCAACCTATAATTTTTTCGCTTAATTTCAAAGTAAAAACTTTTACATTAATCATTTTACTCTCTTTAAATCACTTTTACTTTATGCAAAGTTACTAAGGTACTATGATTCATCTCACTAAATTTGCTAACATTACCCCTGCATCACGTTCCTTACATTTAAGGGTAAAAACCTCAGGTTTTGCATTAACAGAGTATATCTAACTTTCCCTTTAATCATTTTACTGTCTTTTAATATCTTTCACTTCAATTTCAGTGAAACTAATACTGTATTCAATTATAAAATCATAGTTATAAAAATATCACTATTAATATCAGTATGAATTAAGGAAGGACAATTTATTATTTTAAAACTAATCGATGTCATTTCTGAGAAGTAGCAATATTAACTTGAACTTATTTTAAATTTTTGCAATATTTTTGACTTCAAGGTTTGTAAAAACCAAATCTATAACAAGTATACTGGATCATATATAAATACATCCATGTTACTAATGTTCCTGTGAATCGCATAATTTACCATAATTTTAAGTTCATCTTAGCTTACATTGGATTCAAGAGTAGCATTAAGTATATTTAACTTTAATCATTTCACCGTTGTTAAATCACTTTCACTTTATTATACTAAGTTACTAAAATTCGTCTGCAAGAATCAATTACCTTAATTTAAAGGGTAAAAATCTTAGTTCTTAAGTGACTTAAGCTTTAAAAGTAACATACAGTACATTTAACTTTTATCTGTATCATTTTACTTTCTTTTAATCACTTTAATTATATACTAAGTAACTAAGATACCCCTGTATCGCATCATGTAACTTAATTTTAAGGGTAAAAACATTAACTTTAAAATTTAAAAGCAGTAAAGAGTATATCTAAATTTCACTTTAATAATTTTACTCTCTTTTAATCACTTTCAAATTAATTGCAGTGTAACGAATACAAACTAGCATAAAAAATATCATCGTATAATTTTTCAAAATGTTCTCCCACACAGGACCTAATGGAGAGCGGAATATCCGAATTTGCCCCAGAATTTCAATGCAGCACGAGAAGAAAATAAAAACTGGCTCTCACCCACTGGTCGGATCAATATATTCTCTCCCAGTCTATACACGAGTTCTCGCTTGGTTGCTGACAGAGTGGTCAATTCACCGAATCGGACAGAGAAATAAATTTCCCGGACACGAGTCGTGATTCTTAAGCGATATTTTATCCGGCAGACACGTCGCATCAAG
>OU015490.1:136471801-136486801 GCA_907164885.2 Dolomedes plantarius | reverse complement strand
AGATATTTAAATATGCTAATTATTTTATCAACAATTTCAAATTTTTTCAATCAAATATCTGTAACAAAATTATAAGACCACTTGCTAAAACAATTTTTTTAAATAAAACTAATATGATGTTGATCCACCATTTTTCTGAATAACTTCAAATACTCGATTTTTCATTGAATTAATTAGGTTTTCGAGCAAATACTTAGGAATTTTGTCCCATTCATCAATGATAGCTAGTTCCAATTCATACACAGAATCATACTGACGGTTATTTGCATACACTTGAAGAGCCAAATGGCCCCACAAGTTTTCGGTGGGATTCAGGTCTGGACTAAGGCTTGGCCAGTTTAAGACCTCGATTTTTTCTTTTTGAAACCAGTTTTTAGTTGATTTAGACACATGGCATGGCACATTGTCTTGCTGAAATTTCCAGTTTCATCCTCCTAAAAATGGGCCAAAAGGTATAAGGTGTCGGTAAAGCAGTTGTTGATAACATATGGAGTCATTTTCCAAGAAGTCGCTGCAGATCACATTTCCCATCATATGCAAAAGCTCCCCACACCATCACAGAGCCACCACCCATCTGTCTACTGAAGAAAACTGGAGGTTCCGTTCGTAAATCATGCCAGTAGGAAATATTACCGTCCAGCCCATCCAAATTAAATTTTTTTTCACCGGAAAAAATAATATTTTTCCAAGCAGCATCCCAGGTCACGACTTCCTTTGCCCACTTCAGCCTTCCTTCTTTATGATGCTTCAATAGTCTTGGTTTTCTTTTTAATTTCCGAAGAGCAATATTTGAACTTGATCTTAAAGTGCGCCCCACTGCCATATGTGAAATAGTTTTACTTGTCTGCTGTGTTGTTTTACGAGTAGACAAGTTCTGATTCGTTGCAAGCTTGAAAATTCGTATATTATCGCGAGCTGATAATTTACTCTTTCTGACAGATCTTTTATATTTTCCATAAAAATATCTTTTAATTAAAACGTTATAAATAGCAGTTTTAGAACGTTTAAGTTCCTTACTTATTTCACGTTCCGATTTTCCAGAGCCCCTATAAAACCAAATTTTCCGAACTTCTAGTTCAGATAATTCTCTTCCACGCGGCATTGTGAATTTCCTCGTAAAAACAAACAAATTAAATTCTGTTTTCTTTTACAATATTATCGTTTGGACTTTTTTGTGATGTAAAGTTACAGTTTATCTGCGATTTTGAAAGAAAAAATAAAATAGTTTTCAAAACGCAAATGATTTTAAATAAAAAATTAAGTGGTCTTATATTTATGTTACACCGTGATTTCAAAAAATCGTATACTTTGTGAAATTAACTAAATTTTTTTCCTTTAAGCGATTTATTTGAGAAAATATAACTTTTTTCATTTGCTTCAAATTTTAAAATTATCCATTTTATGCAGTGTAACATTAAAATTAGTGATATTTTTGGTGGTCTTATAAGTTTTTTACACACTGTATATATATGCATGTATATGTGTATATATATATATATATATATATATATATATATATATATATATATATATATATATATATATATATATGTATATATATGTGTAAATATATATATATATATATATATATATATATATATATATATATATATATATATATATATATATATATATATATATATGAGGATGTTTTACAGAGGTCAGTCTAATTGAAACAATTTAAAGTGGGCTTTCAGAGCAGATATCATTTTTAAGGCGTCAAATGTCACTATTATTCACGCTTCATTGATTAACGTGAAGCAAACCATAGAGGCAAATCGGGAAAGCCACGAGAAACTGTTAATAGAATTGAACAGCCTTGAAGAAATTGGTGGTAAACGACTACGGTTCAAAATTGGTGAGCTCAGCTTAAAAACTTCTCGAAAATCTAGATACGAATTTAGCGCGCGTTATTTTCGATGTAGTGGGAAAAGGATAAGCAGACCGGGAAATGCAATCGATTTTGGTGGACACATAGGAGAGCGCTTCATATTTTCAGATGGCCGAAAGGCCAGGTTTTCAATATGAGATTGGAGAGTGGTTTAACTCTGAAATGGTAGAATAAACGTAAGAAAATGGACATTGTTGTATGTATTTAATGTGTTGGAGTGCCTTACCCCGACACCACGGACTTGTATGAGTATGAAAGACTGAAAATCCATTAAATAGCGAGCGTGATCGACGCTTGTCATATATATATATATATATATATATATATATATAAATGAGAAACTACATTTATCTACTTTGTTATTTCCCTTCCATCTCCTTCTTCTTATAGTGCATCCAATTCTAATCTAAAAATAATTTCTTCAAATCCACGCACGTATAGACAAAAAGACTATAATTACGTAAAAGAAGCCTTTCTTGAAGCATAAAATAATACATGTCTTTTACAAGAACTAAAACAGTTCCGGACATTAAAGGAAATGAAACACGTGTGACACAGATTTCGGAGCACTTGAAATGTTCTTTACTTCCGGAATTTCAGAGCGGCGAGAAATTTTTCGTAACGTGGCCATCTCCTAGGGGCGTTCCTAAAAAGGAATGACTCCGAGATTTATGGAATGAAATCGACCGGAAAAACTACCCACTTGCTATGCTTCATTAACATTTTGAAGAATTCCCATTTCTTTTTTGGACATGAATGGTGTGTAAGTTCAGTTCACTTAAAGTCAAACAGAATTCTTAGTGGTAGAAAATAACTGAAACACACAGTAAATATGGGATAAAAGATTCAATGACAGCTCAAAATGTTGCTGGGTTTTTCCTATGACTGTATTCTGGACACGAAGAATGTAAAAGTTCAACAGGTTGATAACTTTCAAATGATGACAAGCATGCTGTAGAACTGACTTTATTAAAAGGTGAAAATTAGCCGAGTACAAGACAATATTTAGATACTCACGCGGAAGAATGTCGGCATGTCTGTACTTCAAACTCGTAGATACATTGCAAAAGAAATTGGCACGGAATGTGTGCTCACATGACATTTTAATGTAATACAAATAGAACAGCGAGCAAAACGACACGTCTCTCCTCCAAGACTACATGCAACTGATTTACCTCGCGGGGTGTGAGAGCGATGGCACAACTTCAGAAATATCGCCATCTATTGACGATTGTAAGAGTTATTTAAACTTCAGAAAAAAAAATAGAAAATCAAAATCCAACAAATGGAGTGAAATTATTGTGACGGACGGAAAGGATTATATGTGTGATTCCATACATAATTTGAACGAATCAATATCTTCAAATGTGTAGTGCCATTTTGTATGCGGATTAAGGTTTAATTTGAAGGATTTAATTATATATATATATATGTGTGCCGGCCGGAGGTAAAAGGCACTTAGACATAATGGTTAAATTTCATAGGAGAGCTTAAAGAAATCCACTTAGTGCTTTTAACTGGATACAATTACAGGACATGGTGCCATTTTCTATTTTCAAGGTCTCTTCTATATAAACTTTCGAGAAAGGACTTTGCTTCACTGAAAATACTGCAAAACACATGAAGAAATAAAGTTAAACAGTCTACTTTTAAGAAATCTATCCGTCTAAGCTTGAGCCAAAGTGTGTTAAAAGCGGAGGACAGTGATAAAATTCTAAGATCAGTGGCATACAAAACTATAAATACCCTCTACCCCGTTTCACAATGGCTCAGAGTCTATACGGATGGCTCTAGAATAAGTGATTGTGTCAACGTTGGAGTCGGTGTTCATTGTTAGCAGTTCTCATTCTACTCTCCTGTTGGTGCTGATATGTCAGTTTTTGATGGTGAAATCTCAGCTATACGTTTGGCTCTTATCCAGCTTCAGAGCCGATTAGAGCGTTCCTCAAGAGTGGAGCTTCTTTCAGTTTCGAGAGCAGCTCTTCAGGCTATTGATCCCCCATGTTTCTCTCGATCCAAAGATATTGATGGCTGTGTTAACCTTCTAGAACAGTTGTCGGATCATAATGAAACAGTTGTCTTGCAGTGGATCCCGACCCACTGCGAAATCGAGGGGAACGAGGCTGATGACATCTTGTCGAAAAAGAGGGCTTCTGTTTTACAGCTAAACAACCAGGATTTGGCCTACCATTCCCTCAAGACGATCGTCAAAAAGACCCTCAGGTGTTCCTTCTCACAGGTTGTTACCGCTAGAAGCGGTCACAAGCCCTGGTATATCCATGTCCTTGATTCTTGCTTAGCTCCCGACCCTCTTTGTCTCCTGTGTGATAACCAGAAAGAAATGGGCATGCCTCACCTTGCTTCTTGCCCTGCTCTACCTCCCGTTTCTTTATTGGAGCACTTTTGGATTGCTAGACATAAGTTGATCGATTAACTGATGTCATTTTGCTATCTTAAATTTTTGTGTTTTTAATATTTGTTGTCCTGTAATTCTTGCCATTGGAAATAGAAAAGAAATTTTAAGAAATGAATTTAGTGCCCTTTACCTCCGTCATATATATATATATATATATATATATATATATAGTAGCATAATGGTTCAATACAGAAAAAAAAATGTTCATAAACAGATGATAAATAACTTCATCTTTACCTCATTTGTCGACAGTCGAAAAATTTCGACTTGAAAAAGGAGTTTATCGATCTTTACATTTAATAATATTTTTTGCTCATTCGACTGTAATGAAATACGAAAAGATTCGAGTCTGTGTTTTGTAATGAATCATTTTTAAATATCTCTCCGATAGAAGCAACAGATTTATTTTTGATTACTTAATAGTGATCATTATTAAATCATTTATTAGTTTCTTCAGGAAGTACAAAAATTGAACTTGACGGCGTTTTAATTCACAAGAGATTAAAAAGAGATTCCGTGACTTGCTCTCGACGATTTTTGATAAATTGAAAAAGGAAATGTCCTGAATAAAGAAACAGACTTCGTAGGCACTTTGCAACACGTTGCATTGTATCAATACTACGAACAAAAATCACATCATCAGCAGGTTCGAACTCAATTAGCATAGATGAATTCAATAAAGGAAAGACAGTGATAAAGCATTATCTTAATGTTCATAAATGTTCTTAATGACAAAAAGAAATGAAATAATTTCTTGAAAATCAGGTTATTTAATTTAAAAGAACGAATGCCTTAAAGTTTGTTTTAATTAAGTTATCCACTTCAAAGTCAAAGATTTTTTGGGAAAATCGGTGTTTTTTGAGAACTAATAACGTTATAGCCAATCTTCTGGGCATTTGTAATAAATAAATAGTTTATTCGTACGATCAACATTATTTGCTGCAGTCAACAGAATTTTTAAGCAAGCTGAAATATGTTCCACTGCACCAGTACTACAAACTCAAAAATTACATCATGAAATACGCATTCAATTAACATAGTTTCAATAAATAAGAAAACGTTACTGTTACTCCATTGTCTTAACGTTTATAAATCAAAGGATTTAGAACAGGGGTTCCGAACCTTTTCCCTGCATCGACCCCTTTTAAAAGAATTATTTTTTTCATCGACATCCGCATATTTTTCTCTATAATATGCAGCATACAACATAATTATAATACTAATAATCGCACATAAAGCAATTAAAAATAACAATTTGACTAAGAATATGAACAAAAAAAATTATAAAAAAGTGGTTCATTAGGTTTGTGTTTTATTATTTTTGTGCTATTTTAATTTTTAATTTCACAAATATAAACGAGATTTCAGAAAAACAGATTGTAATGGCACAAAAGTTCGATTTCAATTTAAGTGGTGGTTGTGCTTGATGCATTGGTACTACAAATTTTTTAATGTTTGGCGTGAAACTGCTTATCATCGTATAGTCACAATAACTGACATAACGAATATAAATAAATATTTTACTAAACAATTTTACTGGCTTATATATAATTATAATATAATTTCATTCGACACATATACAAAAGCGTCATAACATTCTACTTTAGATGGGTGGATCACTCCGCCCTATAAAAATCTGTATCAATACATATTAAAATGGATATTATTATCTTATAATAATTACATTCCTAAAAAAATAGATAATTTTAAAACAGAATAATTTATCATAGATCCCCAATAGACCCCTCGAATACTATAGCCCCTTTTTAAACTTCCATCGACCCCCAAGGGGTCCACCTGGATCCCGTTGAGAATCATTGATTTAGAGGAATAATTCTTACACAGTTTGAAACCTGTGGCATTGTTACAGTATTAGAAACTGAAAAATAAAATAATCAGGTTCGCATCATGAGGGATTTTTCTTCTGAAAAGTCACACCGGTGCCCTCCAAACACATCAGGATCACAGAAAATTCCCGGGTATGTTTGAACAAGCTTTATAAAAAAAAAAAGCTCTAAAAAAACCCATTTCCGACGCTGCACGTGGAAATAATCTCCGACACTGATCAACGCGTTTTTTTATCAAACGAAACTTCGAACAGAAAAAAAATCCTGAATAAAAAAGATACAAGAATGCGAGAGTTTGAGATATGTATCTTCTTCTCCTCTGGAGACTTCACGAACGTTGAATAATACATGGGCTCTGTAATGGGATTCTCGAAGCGTCTCTGCTGCATTTACCCTTCGTCGAGAAAAAATGTTCGGTTCTTTGTGTATTGATGTGAAAAATTCAGAATATCATAAAAAAGGGAGCGTATTTCTGCCTCTTTAAGTCAAACGTTTCAAGTTGAAACATACATAACATGTTTCGATACATACATGCATACGTACATACATATATATATATATATATATATATATATATATATATATATATATATATATATATATATATATATATATATATATATATATATATATATATATATATATATATATATATATATATATACATATATATATATATATATATATCGAGTGGCCCAAAAATTATCGACGATTTGAAAAATCAATTAAAGAAAAAAGGATGGTGATAGAAATGTACGGTTTGCTGCATTCTGCTTAGGTAACCAGGGAATTTATTCTGACCAATTTTCAAAATTAGTCACAAAGTTCGTCAACAGATGGCGCTGCTGACTGGGAAAAAACTATAAAACAATGTTTTCAAAGCAAGAAGCATACGCAAAGTGGCATGGATTGGCCTCATTATTCACCAGATTTGACGCCATGCGAATTTTTCTTTGGGGGTACTTGAAAGACTGTAGATGAACTGTAGATGAACTGGAACAATGCATCTCTGCTGCATGTCAGAACATTCAAACTGAAATGTTTGCACGGGCGTCTGCGAATTTTGACCTCAGACTGCGCCACGTTGTTGCTGCAAACGGTGGTTATTTTGAAAACATTGTTTTATAATTTTTTCCAGTTAGCAGCGCCATCTCTTGACGAACTTTGTAACTAATTTTGAAAATTGTTGAGAATAAATTCCCTGTTTACCTAAGCAGAATGCAGCAAACCGTACATTTCTATCGCTTTCCATTTTTCTTTCATTTTTGAAATCGTCGGTTAATTTTGGGACACCCGATATATATATATATATATATATATATATATATATATATATATATATATATATATATTGCACCTCTGCTAGAAGGGTGTTATATCTCCGAAATTTTCGATTTTGAGATATTGCACCACAATGCTCTATAAGAAATACTTCTCATTCTCTAATGATGTTATAAGCCTAGTACCAACACACTCTCCTAGATGGCGCTTATTACCATCTTCCACAACTAGGAGGGGGAACATGCTCATGCGCGAAGAATAAAAATAAGATTTTGGTCAGTGCCTAATGTTGTTGTATTAAAATGTTCCCGCAATAAATATATTCACTAAATTTTATTTGGAAAATAAATGTTTTTATTTGGGAAATAAATTTGTATTTTTTTCTAACCTGCTATTCATGTTATCAAAGTTTTTTCTTTGTATTTTGAAAAGTTTAGTTAGATTGTGCGTTAGCATAGAGATATGACAGTATTTCCTCAAGCTTTTCAGTTCGCGTTGACAAAATGCGATTACTAGAAGAGGGTTATAGCTTGTAATTAAAATTCAAAATCATGCTTTAAAAATTGAAAACAACTTTAATAGTATATTATTTTGCGTTCTAAAGTGATTAGAACAATAAGTTTTTCAAAAATTACCATAGGCATTCATAAAACAAGAAATGAAATTTCGACATATATCATCTTTAGCTCTTCCTGAAAATATCGCTATTTTAACACTCTTCTAGCAGAGGCGATATATATATATATATATATATATATATATATATATATATATATATATATATATATATACATGTATACAATATATATACATGTATGTATGTATGTATATATATATATATATATATATATATATATATATATATATATACATGTATACAATATATATACATATATGTATGTATGTATATATATATATATATATATATATATATATATATATATATATATATATATATATATATATAGGTAGCCCTCCTACAGCACGGCATCTTACAACACGGTTTCGTCCTAACACGATAGGATAAATTGCGGGAACCTTCATATAACACTGCAACCTATAACACGGTTTCGCTCTATCACGATTAAAAAATTTAGAAAACCTTTGTACAACACTGTACTTCTACAACACTAGATATCATGATTTTTGTTTAACACGTTTAAAAACTAAATTACCTTAAAATAATGACGGGAAGGAACAATAAACTATAGTCGCTTTACATGAAAATGTATATACAAATTATTCATTTATAACTCTATAAATTTGTAAGAAAGGTCTAAGCTTAGCTGAAAATCATTTTTCTTGAATGCAGACACTTCCGCTGAAAGAATCCGAAAATTCAAAAGGGAGCTGAAAAATTGTCTACCTCAATACCGTGAAATCTACAATGACCTTGTAAAAATCAGCAAACAAACCAAAATTACAGATTTTTTAAAGAGGATAGAAGGTGCAAAAAATCTAAATGAAGAAAAAGGTTCTGAAAGTGAAGGTGACATCGTTCAACCGAAAACATGTTCTCGTTTGATTTTACTTAGCAGTGATGAGGAAGAAATTTATTAAATTAATGTCACATTAAATGAAAATATTTTTTGTTTCTTTTCGTTTTGTGTTATACATACATTTACATTTTTAATAAAAATGAACTTGCTTATATGGAATTTTAAAAAAAATTGTTTTTAATAAGTTTTCGGAGCGTACCCCCTTTTTTGTACTGTCTCTGGGTCTCATGTAAAACGGTTTCACAGAACACGGCATTTTCTAGAAACCTATCTACCGTGTTGTAGGAGGGTCACCTATATATATATATATATATATATATATATAATTATAATAGTCTTAATTTCTATGTGTTGAAATTTCGACTCTTATAATTTTAAATTTATAGAACCTTAAAATTTTAAGAGTAGTTAAGAAAACGTACATATCCATAACCTAAAAACGTGCCTCCATTCTCTGCCACAAATGGACCGTCGCGACTGCAATGCCTAACGCCGCCTCGCCAAGCGTCCTTCTTGGCACGAAAGCGAAAAATGACCGCCAACTGAAGTTCCAGAATCAGTCCAGCGCGTATCTCATCACCCACACTCGATTCTTCCGAACCGGAGGAAAAGGATCTCCAGTTT
Source organism: Dolomedes plantarius (assembly GCA_907164885.2). Taxonomy (NCBI): domain Eukaryota; kingdom Metazoa; phylum Arthropoda; class Arachnida; order Araneae; family Dolomedidae; genus Dolomedes; species Dolomedes plantarius. The sequence continues at coordinate 136,477,243 of OU015490.1, read as the reverse complement.
ACGTGTCCGAGGGAGTTCCGACTCCATGAGGAGAGCAGAACCGGAGGGAGGAGGAGGAGATTCTTTCCGAACGCGTCGATCTCGACGGAAAGGTTTCCTGGAATTCTTCGATTTGAATATCCCTTGTCTTAAAATTATTTTTGCATGGAGGCGGTTTCGGAAGGGTCCGATTATCTTTTCTATTGTGCAGGTTTATCCAGCCGGATTAAAATTACGATCGAGGGGATGACGAGGTGGATATTGGAATATCTTGGGTCTCATTCGGAAGCTGCCATATCCGATTTCAAAAGCGTTGTGTGTCACCTGACTGTGTGTGTGTGTGTGTGTGTGTATGATATAATACAAATTATATCATATATTATTTATATTTTCAATATAACTCGAGATTCCATAGGATCTTCGACAGAAATCGAATGAAGAACCCCCCCCCCCCGACCCCCCCCCACACATATATATATATATATATAAAATCGAACCCCGTTATAGCGAACCCGGTATATAACGAAATCACGAAGCATTTGGGTCCTGCGGTTTTCCTATTGTACGCAATTTAATTAGTAGTGTGTCAGTTTAACGTAATCGATTCTAGTCGATTTAATTCATTAATGATCATTCTTGATAGATTTTATCATTTTCAATACATCTACTGAATTACTGGTGTACACTATTGAATACAGATTGCAACTAATGAGTTATACATTTTGTCAACCCTAGCATTTTTCTGAAGGGTTCGGATAGAGCGAACAACCGGATAAAGAAACCGAACAAATCTTTGGTACCTTGAAGTTCGTTATAACGGGGTTCGACTGTATATATATATATATATATATATATGTATGTATGTAAGTATATATATATATATATATATATATATATATATATATATATATATATATATATATATATATATATATATATATATATATATATATATATATAATCCCGAACATAGTGTTTTCCCCAGGGATAGAAATAGATTTGAACCAAAATAAAAAGTTCCGATCAAAGTGTTTCAAGTGGATCTTTTTATTTGTTTATCCACATGAAACCATTATTTTGGGATGGATTAGATTTTTTTCCAAACGATTTTTATCGTCACCAAAACAAATGAAATTTTTTTTGGTCACGATTTCGAAAATTGTCTTGTCGCAAGGACTGGAAGAAAGAAACTGAGGCACTTCCCTACCTTCAGAATCCTTTATTTATGTTGCGGAAAATGCTCTCCATCAGACACTATACACATTTGCACCCTGGACTGGAGATTTCGCTGCACATTTGTGCATCGACGCCATAGTGTTGAAAATCACGACCAAACAAATCTTTATTTTTTACATTCTTTTACATTTGAGTATGAATGTGTCTTTCCTTACCGGCTCGATGATACTGAATATCTTTGTAACTGACTTTTTTTCCGTATCTCGTACTGATATTGAGATAAAAACACTCATTTCAAAATTTTCCGATAGATGACGTTGTAAGTCGTCTCGTCGAGTAGCGCATAGCCTTTTTACTATACATAGACACCCACTTTATGGCCTAAGCTGTCACCGTTTAGAAGTTAAGTGGGGTGTAACGGATATAGGTGGGAAACCTGTATATCTATCTTTTTGCGCGAAATCTTTTGAACAGGTTGAGGTAGAGAGTTTAACTTTGGCACAAAAGATGTCTAGTAAAAGAACGAGTTCACTGCCAGCAAAATGTGGCCATGGGGTAATTGCAGTGCAAAGTTTTCGAAATGTTCTCACAAGATTGAGGTTTTTAACAAATGTATTGTGCTGGGTTAATTTTTTTGTGTATTTTTTTCATTCAAAATCGAACGAGGCTGAAATCAAGCGTAATTTGTTTAGAGTTAGAAGGATTCTTTTCACAAATGTGTTTTCAACAACGCGTATTATAATCGCTACATGAACCTTTATTCGCTTCAAAAATATTGGCTTTTTTCGTTTCGTATAGGTACATATAATTTTTATGCATGCAAGGCATTCATTTTTTTTTTGTAAGGGATAGTATATATTTCATCACAACACGGTATTTATATTTAATTTTGAATATAAAAAGAAAACAGCGTTGAATTCCCTTAATATCCTATCATTTTTCATACTTCTGGGAAATTGGGTAGTGCACGTTTCTCTCTATTCTAAAAAAAGTAACTCCCGCAGCCGATGTCAAACCTTGTCACACTATCTCCTCCGAAACCGCTTGGGGTATGGGGTCGAGAGCGATACCAATAGATGGAGAAAAATAGATGGTCCAAAGTAAGACATCTCTCATCTTCGTCGGACTTTAAGTTTTTTTTTAAATTTTATGTTTTGTTGGAAAATATTGAGTTTTTCATCTTCAGATTACGATAACTCGCCAAAATACGATCGAAGAATTTTGATCTTTATATAATCTAATACTACAGACATTTCACTTTCAAACTAGACCTTACTTGTTTAACAATATTTTAAAACAGGCTAATATTCTCATCAAAAAATGAAACACAGTTTTCCAAGATTTATCGTCCCCAATGTGGTGGAAATATCGATGCTCCTCGAGTTTTTATCTTACAAAGAAGATATTTACATCATCTGGAAGCTGAAAGATTTCTTATTCATATAAACCTCATTTCAAGTCTATATCTTAAATTTTCAATTTTTAATTGAATTTTAAAGTTGATAATTCAACAGTGATGAAACGCCCTTCGCATAAGGGTGACAACAGTAAATGGATGGAAGCTGTTACATTGTCCGAGAATCACCCCTATGTATCACGCTATTAGCCATAACAGGAACGAGCGTAGCGAGCCTAGTGGCAAAGTACCTAAAGAGAAAAACTTAGATAACGTAAACAAAGGGACGAGAACCTCAAATCACGTTTAAGAAGGACGAAACAGATTTGTGCAATTTTTTTTTATCCAAAAAACAGTTTTTTCTGGTTCGGATAGAAATCGTTTCACCTTTAATATTTTTATTCGGACCGGAGCAAAACGGATTCTTTCTTTGGGTAGATATCTTCAAGCCTTGGTATACCCGCATTTATCGTTCAGTGCAATATGTCCCTTTAAAAACTATTATGTAGGTTTTAGTGACTGTATATATATCTATACACACATACATACATACATACACACACACACACACACACACACACACACACACACATATATATATATATATACATACATACACACATACATACATACATATATATATACACACTGGTGTAATAAATTAAGAGAATTTGCAGACTTGGTTGATTATCTCTAGAACTACAGTACCGATTTTAATGAAATTTGATATGTACATACATTGATACAATACAAAACAAATAACCATTCAATAATTGTAATACACACGCATGATTGTGAGTAACACTCGTTGGTGTCGGAAGGTATGAAACATCGGTTGCAGAATAACAAAAATAATGTTAATAGATGGGTTAATTTTGCAGCAATCGGTTAATTTCAAATCGTAACAGTAAAAGTGAGTAACCACCAACGTTTAGAGGATGGAATGAGGTGGTGAATTGTGGGGAGGCTAGAAGCAGGCCAATCTCAAGACCACATTTGTAGAGAGTTCAATTTAACGCACAGATTCGTGTGTTACTTATGGAAACAGTTCCAAGATATCGGATCCATCGAGAGAAAGCCTGGGCAAGGTTGTCCAAGAACCACGACGGCCAGAGAAGATCGCCATTTGTCGATTATAGCGAGGCGTAACAGGAGTGTTACAGCTTCTCAGCTCTCTCGTGACTTGTATGCAGCCACAGGAACCCGTTTATCAAGGGTTACTGTTTCCAAAAGACTTTATGAGAGAGGGTTGTTTGCAAGAAGACCTGCTGTTTGTGTCCCGCTCGTTTCTACGAACAGGAGAATCCGTTTATCATGGTGCAGAGAACATAGAGATTGGAGTATGGATCAATGGATGACCGTTCTCTTCACTGATGAGTCCCGGTTCAGCCTAAACACCGATTCTCGCCGTACGTTCATATGGAGAGAACCAGGGACCCGCTACCTACCCTCCAATGTCCGCGAAATCGGCCATTATGGCGGAGGAGGTTTAATGGTCTGGGCAGGCATCATGTGGATAGCCGCACACCTCTCCATGTCTTTGAAAGAGGCACTGTGACTGGTGTGAGGTATAGGGATGAGGTCTTGTAGCCCTATGATCGCCTTTTCAGGGGTGCAGTTGGCCCTGAGTTCATTTTAAGGGACGATAACGCGAAGCCACATAGAGGTCTTCTGGTCGACGAATTTCTAGAGAGTGAGGATATTCACCGGATGGATTGGCCAGCCAGATCTCCAGACCTTAACCCTATAGAGCATGTCTGGGACGCTCTGGGGAGGGCAATTGCAACTCGCAACCCCCTCCGAGAACCATCCAGGGATTGAAACAGCGTTGCTGAACGAGTGGGACCAAATGCCACAGGAAATGATAAACTGCCTTATTTCAAGTATGAAATCACGCTGCGAGACCTGTATATCTGTAAGAGGGGACCATACCCCCTATTAACCCATATAGTAACCCATTTTTTTCTTTATTCTGCAACCGCCGTTTCATACCTTCCGACTCCAACGAGTGTTACGTACGATCATGCGAATGAATTACAATTATTGAATGGTTATTTGTTTTATATTGTATCAATGTATGTACATATCAAATTTCCTTAAAATCGGTACAATAGTTCTAGAGATAATCGAACAAGTCTGCAAATTCTCTTAATTTCTTACACCAGTGTATATAGATATATATATATACACACAGGTGGTTATCAAAATAATGGAAACACCTATCAGTATTAGTGGTGTTTATGAATGTGCTTCGTATTCCTTAAAAAGCACGTCTGGCCACCGGTATTTTTTATATAATAAATATAGTGTATGTATTATTCTACCTTCAGGTAGCAGTAATGAAGCTAAGGGCATCGTGCTTTTGGGGGGAACATCGTAAAATGTCAAACCTTGCAGACCTTGTAAAAAGGGCAAATTGTTCGAGCGTGTTTAAAATGGATATCTCTTACTGAATCCCCCAGGTTAATGGATGCTTTTCGAACTATGGTATCGGAAATCATGATAGCATACAGAGTGAACTGAAAAACATCCTTTGCCAAACAGAATAGGGGAGAAAAGGGAGAACTCAAAGAAAGAGACAGATGAGGTATTGAAGTTCATTGTGACACGAAGAAAGAAAACAACTGCAACCAAAATGACCGAACAGCTCTATCAGCATCTGCATGTTCTAATATCAGCCATTAGAGCTATAGGCGAACTTCTCAAACAAAGCATTTACGAAAGAGTAGTTATTCCCAAGCCATTTGGAATAGATGCCAATACAAAATATCGTCCACAATGGTGCCGCATGCGCATTTCCTGGACGAGAAATATGTCGAAAAAGGGCGTTTGGTCTGACGAGTCATTATTCTCATTGTTCCTCGCAACAAGACGTGCGTATGTCCGGAGAA
>OU015490.1:136424301-136469301 GCA_907164885.2 Dolomedes plantarius | reverse complement strand
AAGAAAAAGGTTCTGAAAGTGAAGGTGATATCGTTCAACCGAAAAAATGTACTCATTTGATTGTACTGAGCAGTGACGAGGAAGAAATTTATTAAATTAAGGTTAAAATAAATGAAAATATTCTTTTTCTTTTCATTTTGTGTTATAAATACATTTATATTTTAATAAAAATTTAGTTGCTTGTAAGGAATTTAAAAAAAAAATTGTTTTTAAAATGTTTCGGAACGTAACCCCCCTTTTTGTACTGGCTCTTGGTCTATATATATATATATATATTCTCTTTTTGCACGGGGTATACGTTCCAGAGATTACCGTTAAAAAAAAAAAAGCCGTGTAAAAAAAGATACAGTGAACATATAAAAATAGGAGATAGGGTGCATCGAAATATACTAAATAAAAAATGTTAATTTTCATATGAAATTTTGACTCGATCTGAAATTTAATGAATGTGTAAAAGCAGATCCTAAAAACTTGTTTTAATTATGTTTATACGGGTTATTTTTTAAAGTGAAGAAATACGGCCATCGGAAGTGGTTCAAAATAAATTGAATTTATTATATATATATATATATATATATATATATATATATATATATATATATATATGTGTGTGTGTGTGTGTGTAAGTAAAATTAACATATCGGTGAAATTCAGGACGGTGAACTCCATTCATCACGAACGCTCATGGGGTTTCGTATTTTTTTGTAGACGTGACCGGGGCCGGCGAAAAGGGGAGTCAAACCAAAGCAAGTCCAGACAATCCCTTTGTTATGGCATTGATAGTCGTGGAATACAGGCAGATAATGTTAGAACAGTCCAGACTGCTAAGGAATGATCCACATAGAGGGTTATAAAGTCTTTTTACCATGTTTTTATTAACTAGCTTTCTTGTTTGTGTGTGTGTGTGTTTGTCCAGTACAAATCTTGCAATCGATTTTTAACTAACTTCTCGACTAGCTAGACATTTGAAACTTTCAGAATAGCCCAAAACACGATGGCAATGCAGTATTTTAATAGTTTTAGCCATCTTTGAGTAGAATTGAATTCATTTTCAGTTCATTTTGTTTTTTAGACTGTTGCAGCCATCTATCGACCGGGACGGGAACGAAAAGTTAAACGCAAGTTAATTTCCAATTAGCTTCATTTTCTCTCAAGCTGATGGGATAATTCATCAAAAAAATTTTAAAAAAGTATTTATTAATACATTGAATTGTCAAGTTTATATGATTCAACAGAAAATTTAAAAACATGGTATATAAAAAGTTCTTTTTATCTTGTAATTTTTGTTTAATAAGATTCCAATGGCACAGGCTGAAGACACATCAGATAAATTTTGCCCGGAACATTACGGACACACGGAAAGCCCAGCAGCTGAATTGGCTGCATGTTTTTAGGACGAGCGGCGGACACAGACGAACCGCGAGAGAACGTTATCTGCCTAAAGGCGCAATCACGTTAAAACTTCTAATTAGTCAATTTATGACACCCGACTTAATACGCCAGAAAGGATGATGCTTTCGTCAGACTTTCCAGAACTTTTGGTTATATAAGGTGTTCGCGCGTGGATGTTAGGGGAAAATCTAATAGATTGTCTCGGTTATTCATAAGTGAAAATTAAATTGAGGAACAATATTCTGTTGCGGTAAGATGAAAGAATCTTGAATAGGCGTTTTAATGATAATGAAAATTATTATTTCATATATATATATATATATGTAATATGCCGGCCCGATTCCGTGGATGATGATGATGAGATGATGACCTGAGCCGGCATGCCACAACAGGGAAGAAGGTAGTAGCAGAATGGACACCAACGAATCATTATTCATCTGGAATTATAATTTTATTCACATTCTGCTCGAAGGGTTACAGCGTGTTTAATAGGCAACAGAAAGTGTACAGGCAGCTGACCACATGCCCTTATATAACTTTTTATAGCCGACGTGTCATGTGATTATGCAACGAGCAGTGATTCACTGTGCCTGGATCTCCGGGCTTGTAAAACTTATATAACTAAGGGGATTTTAAGGGACGATATGTCAATTTCCTACGTTTGTTTTTAGATTGTTTACAATTCCTTTATTCTTTGAATCGAAATCGAAAAAAACTCTACGCCAACGAAATTTGAAAAGAATTTAGAAATTTTGAAAGGGTTTTGGGTTTATATGTTATATATATATATATATATATATATATATATATATATATATATATATATATATATATATATATATATATATATGTATATATATATATATATATATATATATATATATATATATATATATGTATATATATATATATATATATATATATATGTGTATATATATATATATATATATATATATATATATATATATATATATATATATATATATATATATATATATATATATATATATATATATATATATTCTGATCTGAATCTTATCCGCAAATCCTTTCTTTAGTTTTATTTGATATGTTAGTCGTTTATTGAGAGAAAACGTGACTATTTGATCAAAATGAAGATCTCTCGGATCTCGCGAATCCCTGCATACCTGGCATCCTACCTGGTTTAAGAGGGACCAAATCTTCAGCATCCTCTGATACGAATGTTACGGGAGGAATTTTCCATGAGGTTTCTCACATGCACACAATACAGTGATCATTTGTTCTTGATTCAGAGACGTACGAGCCAGGACGTTCCGAAGGATTCTTTTAAGGACACCAGTCAATCTCTCCCACCAAAGCGTAAAAAGGGTAAGGAATTTCTATTGGGTGTTGTTATTAGTAGCCTCTCTTGTTACTCTTTCCTAATCAATACCCTTAAATAAGTTACTTGCTCCGACAAAATTTGCCTCGTTTTCAGAATAGACAGTGTGGGGTCTGCCGCTACGAGCTATGAAACGACTTGTAGGGTTTGTAGGAAACTCTCAGTGGATAATGAAAATACCAGTTACGGGTGTACGGCTCTAAAAATAGCGCGCTTGAATATAACTATCCACGCCTTTATGTTGGACCAGTTAAATCTATAACAATGGTCTCTGTTAATCTTTATGATCGTGATCCGACAAATCATTATCTTGTAGAAGTAATCATAACTGTAGAACCAACTCTTATTTACATCTGGTTTATTGACACATTAAAATCTTGGTTAAATAAATCATTTACAACGGTTCATTCCGACGAACGTTAATACACTCATGAGAGCAGGGCTCATTATTCAAAGTCCTTACGAGACCCTCTCTCTCTCTCTCCGTACGCGTGGCGACCTTTCAACAGTCCAAGTCTATTCTCCTCTTCATTCGCACCCGCGTCGTTATTTATGCATTCTTCTCAACCCTTTCTCGAACAATCTCGAATACCGGACCTTTTCCGGTTCCATCCTCTGCAGACCACCTATGGTGAATTTCTTTCCTGACCGCACTCCCTTTGGAAAAGCGCGCCGCTAATGGGTTTCACAAATCATTCTAAATGACTTGCATTGTCGCACATCTCCAAAGGCGTATATCGTTCGATACCTGTTTGCGTTTATTTTGGGCTTATTGAAGACGCTATTACTCACCTTCATCAATTCCACTTAAGAATGGGAGACGAGAGTCTGACAGTCTCAAAAATGGCTGCCTCTCGTACGCGATCTTCAGGGAGAGGTACAATCGGTAATTTTTGCACCTTCGGCACTGAATTCATTTCCACATAATCTTTCTTGTATTTAAGATCCAAAATCTCTCTTTAAAGGTCCGGGAGACATTTTGGAAAATTTTTTATTTATTGAGTTAAAATTTTGAATTTTTTTGGCAATGGTTAACCATATAATTTGTAAACAAAATCACATCATAAAACTTCTCAAAATTTGTTTTTAAATTTTTAAAATTTTTAATAAATGTGGGGTAATTTAAAATCGTTATAACTCGAAATATTATTTGTCGAATTTCAAATTTTTTTTCCTTTAATTAAACAGAAATATATAAGTTTTAATTTTAATTCACTGTTTTTTTAAATATTAATTTAAAAAAAATAAAAATATTTAGATTAAAAATTACAAACAAAAAATGATGAAACTTATTTTTAAAACTTCATATTTTAAAAAGTAATTATTTTTTCTAATTTCCTGAATTAAAATTAAAGTAAAATAGCTGAAAAAGACATGTTGTAAGTGTCAACCATTTATCTTTAACGGTTCTTGACTTATAACAATTTAAAAACGAGAAATGGGGGAAAAAACCCGTCATGAAGAATAACGCACTTACAGGTTTAAACAACGATTGGCTACTATTAGAATGTTGCAAAAAAAATTTATAATTTCTCATATTCTAATTAAGATAGAAACATGATTTAAACGTCATTTTAAGCGTAAAAGAACACAGAGGTTTTTAATGCAATAATTTTTTTTTTCGAAAAATAGAACAATTTTGTGTCCTGGACCCCCTCAAAGAGAAGATATTAAAAATTGTACTCCAACGGACTCTAAATTTTCATATTCATATCTAACTAATTTTTCTACTGCATGATGTATAGATGGAAGTACAATGGGGTAATGAACATTTTCTGCATCTTTCCTTTTTAGGATTCGATATTTAGGATTCTATTTAGGATTCGAGATCACACACATATATATATATATATATATATATATATATAGTGTTCGATATCTAGAAATAGAGGTGCCGGAACTGTAATTTTCCGGGGTGTGAGTGTGTGTGTGTGGGGGGTATTACAAATTATATATATATATATATATATATATTTTTCTGTGTGTGTGTGCATGCATGCGTGTGTGTGTGCGTGCGTGCGTGTGCGCGTGAGCGTGTATGTATATATATATATATATATATACAGTTGTGGCCATAAGTGTGGACACTTTTTAAATTTGAATGTTTTTCATCTTTGATTGATTTTAAAAACCGTTACACTTCACGCAATGCAATGATTTATATATCAAACGAAAGAAAATTTAATGCTGATTGCAACACAATAAGCAGAGGTCAAATGTTTGCATTACAAGGGAAGTTATACTACATTCAATTAAACAAAGAAGTACAGATGCGTGAGATTCAAGATGAGGTTTGTAGTGACAGCTACTACCTGGCGATCGGCATCTTCGCCCTGAGGACCAGTAATCAGATGTCGTATATGAAAAATTGCAAGGTCATGTTCAAAGGTGGTAAAAGTCACTTCGGCTATTTCATTTTGCAGAATTAAGTAGGTTCCTAACGTACAATTACGGTTAGATGTTTATGTTTTGTGCTATTAAAGAGGTAAAACGTCTCCAGTAGAAGTGATAACTGGTCACGCAGGAGAAGATCCAGGTTTCTTGTATTACATGATAATGGTCTTTCGTATGCAGCAATTGCGAGAGTAGTTCGTGGGAATGTGACAACATCAGGAGCACGAAAGTTTTGCTTACACTATCAGGAAACATGATCTATGCAAAATATGGTAGGAAAAGCGAGGAAAAAGGGCACAACAACTGTTGATGATAGGAAAATGTTGTGAATTTGTCTCATGGACAGTTATCTGCGGCCATTAGCAGTGAACTAAGTGCCACTGGTATTTTTGCCAGTGCAAGAATGGAGAAGAGTAACGGAGGGTGGCATAAATGGTATAATTCCCCGAAAAAAGCCATTGCTGAATAAGAAGCAGCAGCAAAAAAGAATACAGTGGACAAAATAACACATTGCATCAATTTACCCTTATCTCGCTTCCTTCAGAATGAGAAAATCATGTATATATATATATATATATATATATATATATATATATATATATATATATATATATATATATATATATATATATATATATATATATATATATAGTGAAACGACTCTTTCCGGCCACACTTATAAACGGCCGTATTTCGTTCAGAACCGATAACAGACCCCCTAGAGCCAATGTCATGGAACAATACTCTTTCCTACCCCTAAAAAGAGCCAAATTTTTCTGAACCAAGGCTGCATAGAGAAGTTTCACTGTGTATATATATACATATATATATATACTGCAAGAATTTCTTCTCGTCAAAGCTGATCGGAATAACGATCCAGGGATTTTCAATTTTTTTTTTTTTTTTTGGGGGGGGTATCCCCCAAATATATATATATATATATATATATACAGTGGCTCCCAAAAGTGTTTGTACACTTACGATTTTCAATGAAATAGAAGTTTATCCATTGATTAAAATGAATATTTCAAAATAGGTATTTAATAATAAGATATATAATCTATTCCTAACAAAACTACATGAACTTTTTTTAAAACATGGTAAAACTTTATTTTTAAGAAACCAATAATCCAAAAGTAACAAAAACTTTATCTCAAAAAAGTCATCGTACACTTGTAAAAAATCTCTACATATTAGTAAATATTCTAATTTTTCGTTAAATTAATATTTAGTAGGATATCCTTTAGCATCCACAACAGCTTTTATACGTCTGGGAATAGATTGCTTTAGTTCTTTTGTAATTTTTGCATCAATGTTCATCCATTCTTCCATCATAATTGTTTTTAGTTCGCTTTTCGTGTGAATGTCGTGTTTTCGTACTCAAACCTCCAGTTCTCTCCAAATATGTTCTATTGGGTTTAAATCTGGCGATTGAGGTGGTCTTTTCAAAACTTGTGGACAATTATAGAGACACCAGATGCGAACGTTGAGAGCCGTGTGCTTAGGATCGTTATCTTGATAAAAAACAAAGTTGTTTCCAATACCCAAATTTTGAGCTCTTAATTTTAAATTATCTCTTAACATATTTATAAAAACAGCATGATTCATTATGCCATCAATAAATAAAAAGTTTCCTAGTCCTGATGCTGACTTGTACCCACACACAAGGATACCTCCACCGGCATGCTAAACTGTTCCTACTAAGTTCGTCGGATTAAGTTCCTCATTTTTTTCTTCTCCATACAATTATACGCCCATCAGCACCAAAAATGTTCATCGGCAAATAAGACATTATTCCAATAGGTTTGGGGCTTATTTATCATTGATAGTGCGAAGGGAAACCTAAACTTTCTGTTTTTCTCACTGACAAAAAATTTTCTATGGGCAGAACGCCCATGCAATCCAGCTGTTCTGAGAACTCGTCAAAAAATTTCAGGTGAAATTGAAGTAGAAAATGTTTCATTGAATTCTGCAGAAACTTTTACAGCACTCAAACATGAATTTTTCACAAATTTTCTAATTATATATCTCTGTTCACGTTTTGTTAACTTTGCCGGACGGCCATTTCTTACCTTGTTTTCGATCCAATTTTCTTCTTTAAAGCGTTTTTTTCACATACTGCACAATAGAATGGGATAAATTAAGTAGTTTAGCAATATTCCGAACTGATTTACCATTACATTACTATGATGAAAAATAATCAATTTTCGAATGCTGTTTGTTGTTTCTTTACGACTACGAGCCATTTTTAAATAATAAATAAAATATTATGGAGTAGGCAAGCAAAAATTAGAGCCAAACGATATTTTAAATACCACCACAGTTCAAAAATAAAAATAAAGTGCCAGAAGATAATTTTAATTATGAATTTATCCGAAAATATTTCAGTGTACGATGACTTTAGTGAGATAAAGTTTTTGTTACTTTTTGATTACTGGTTTCTTAAAAATAAAGTTTTACTATGTTTTCAAAATATTTCATGTAGTTTTGTTAAGAATAGATTATAGATCTTATTATTAGATACCCATTCTGAAATATTCATTTCAATTAATGGATACACTCCGATTTCATTGAAATTCGTAAGTGTAAGAACACTTTTGGGAGCCACTGTATATATATATATATATATATATATACATATATATATATGTATATATATATATATATGTATATATATATATATATATATATATATATATATATATATATATATATATATATATATATATATATGTATATATATATATATATATATATATATATATATATATATACATATAGATATATATGTATATCTATATATATATATATATATATATATACATATATAAACATAAATACATATATATATATATATATATATATATATATATATATATATATATATATATATATATATATATATATATATATATAAACCCTCAGGACCGACGTTGCCTTCACCCCAAAAGAAAAAACTGGGCTGGAGCCGCCAGTTTCCAGTCATTTTTACACCTCTCGTGTAACGATTACGCCAACTCGAGAAAGCAAATAAAATTCCCCAAATATCTACTAACGAGGAATTGATACGTGTAGGGGGTGGTTTGGCACCCGTCCAGCCACTGGCTTTGTTTCGCGCCACACAATGGGCAGAGTACGTTTCCACTGACGTATTTCGGTGGCATTGTTTCGCCCGCAGTCATGAGACACCGCTGTGTTACAACTTCGGCGGAAGTGTTAGTGAATTTGTACGTTCACATTTTCTTCCTGTGGAGTTAATTTTAGAAATAACTTTACTTTTAAATGAAGTTTTATCGCAGTAAAAGGATAATGAAAGTCTTTTGTTTTCAGGAAGAACACTGCTGATATATATATATATATGTCATGTCCTGAAATTCAGTTAATTTAGAATAAATAATTAATAGAAAACGAAAATAGTTAATGGGAAAGTAAATAGGGGGCAGCTCTAATCAAGCTTCAGTAGTAATTATATAATGCTTTTGCAGACGAAATCTCCATATAATAATCTAAATACTACGGGGTTTTTAAAAGTAAACGCATATCCTAGGGAGACGACTTGCCAAAAGGACGTGTTGCAGCCTGAGAATTCGATATAATGGCTTGAAGTGTTTGTTTGAGTCGAGATCCTCAAGAAAGTGAAGTTTATAAAATAGTCAGTTGAGAAAGACGCCTTATCATTCCCGTCCTCCAGATACGACTGCACCACTACTATAAAGGAAATCAACTATACGAAGTTGAAGCCAGATATACAGGGTTACCAGGAAAGAATCATTCGATTACAAATTTTAATATTTTCCATAGTTACAATCAAAAAATTATAATTAATATGTCATTGTAAAGGAAAAATTTTAAATCTTTTTTCGCAGTTTTTCGAAAAGCTATAAAAGCCTTCATGCCCTTCATTACAACATATTTGTGCGAAAAGTTGTTTTCAGCATATGCCGCCACAAAAACAAAATTCAGAAATAAATTGGATGTGGAACATGAAATACGTTTACAAATAACGACAATAGAATCCGACTTTAAAGTTTTGAGCAAAACAAAGCAAGCTCATCCCAGTCATTAAAATTGAAAATTTTATTTGCACATATTAACTTTGTTTTGTAATACTTTTTTAACTTATAATATAATTAAAGAATATTAAAACTTTTTCTTTATATGTACTACCTAGATTGTGAATATTCTTTTGGTTATGATCCTGGGATCCGCGAAAGAATCTTATGCTCATTAGCGTTCCTTAAATTGACAAAGTTTGAAGACCACTGGTTTATATGAAAGATCTTATGATCCCCAAATCACAAGGTTGAACTTTGCTTGTACAACTCGCAGGGAAAATTTCTATTCGTACATTTTGTAACCTTAAATTTACAACATCGGCTGTACATTGATCAACAAACAAAAGAATACGTCTCTGTGAGGGCATTTGTCTGTGGAATTTGCGAAGAAATTTTTAAAACATTGTTCTCGTCATCCAAGAATTTTTGTTTGAGTCATATTCAATAGAAAAGCTCTTTGAATTCTTGTAACACCTCGGATTTTTTTTATTTTCGAGCAACTAATGGTGTTACCTTTTTACTCTCGTCTGAATTCGTGCATAGCAGAACAGTCAATCGCAGTTTGGAAAGTTTCCCAACATGGTTGTTTTCCCCCTCTTTACTGCGAATGTCTTATCAGGAAGAAGATTGTAAAACAATCCTATCTCTTCAGCATTTAAAATGTCTTTACTAGAATATTCTTGCATGAAAGGCGGCAATTTGTTTTTTATACACTCTTGGGCAGTCCCAGAATCGACTCCAGCAGACTCGCCTCTATAGGTTGTAAAAGAACCTTAAAAAAATTAATGTGTGCATGTGTTCGGGCAAGGAAGGAAACATAGAGAATTGGCCTTTATCATACATTTATTTGACAGTCCTAAAAATTCTTTTAAATGGAATTTAATAATAGATTAAGGTTCCCTTTCACATTATCATTCAATATATGAGGAATCAGAAGCAGAGACAAAACATTTGGTCAAAGCAATTATTTCTAGGATCTTTCAGGAGGCACTTACTACTGTTGATGAATACAGCGATGAATGATTTCGTTGATAGGGGCCCACATCATGTTATATGCAGCATCATCATGTCAGATTCCAGGAACTTCCGCTAGACTCCGAGGCAGCTCAATCGACACTCTATATCATCAGAGCTCAAGAGAACAGCACACCAAATCTGTCGACCTTCTCTCGTTTTTTTTTCTTGAAGGGGCTGCTGTCCGTTTACCGGAGCCATTTTGGCCAGCCCCTTTTTTTCTCATTGGTTAGTGGGCTGCCTTTCTCTAAGTAGTTCCTGCCGCAATTGGTCCCATATTTCACTGATCGTGTTCACAGTCTACCAAGTACCTCCCCACCATAATTTCCGTTTGAGATACCACTTTGACCATTGTCTGAAAATTTATTGT
The DNA here is from genome assembly GCA_907164885.2 of Dolomedes plantarius. Classification (NCBI taxonomy): domain Eukaryota; kingdom Metazoa; phylum Arthropoda; class Arachnida; order Araneae; family Dolomedidae; genus Dolomedes; species Dolomedes plantarius. The sequence goes on along the minus strand of OU015490.1, from coordinate 136,458,713 downwards.
GGGCCATAAAATAACGTCACCATCTATCTTGCAATATTTATAGTCTTTTGATCGCTATCAATAGACACACAGACAGCTTTTCTTTTACGCGACCTTCGTTTTTCTCAAGTCTTTATTTATTTTTTTGCCTCTGGGGTTGTTATAAGAGTTTTATTATTGACCATCTCTCGACCACACACCGCGGTAAATTATAATATCCAGTGCTTCTAGAGATATAAATAGACACGTAGGATAAATTTGGCCTCTTTTTAAAACGGTCTATCCAACCATTTGAAGCTGTATATCCTTGAATTTCCAGTTTAGAAGCAATTTTTATCGCTTTTTCTTTCCAAACGGGGTAATTTATAGGAATGTTTATTGCACGAACTTCGTTCAACCATCTATAAAGGAAATTTTCCAATTCCTCAAATAATGAGGATTTCACATTTTTTCTTTTTTCAGCCAGTTTTCCCATCTTCTCTAAATATTGTTCCATTAAATCTGTTTGCTTAAAAATTGTTTTCAAAGTTGAATATGGAATTCCAATTAAATTAGCCAATTCAACTTTACTTCTGTTGTAATATTTGGCTTTCCTGATGATTTCGAAAGAGAATCGCTTTCTTTTTGGCACCATATTTGTATCTTCTAAAGCAAACGAAAATTCTCTAACGAATGCTATCAGCTCCGTTCTACTACACAAAGCATAGAGCAGGGATTCCCTTGGGGGGGGTCGATGGAAGTTTAAAAAAGGTCTATAGTATTCCAGGGATCTATTGGGGGTATATGATAGATTTTTCTGTTTTAAAATTTAATTTAATTTTTTAGCAATGTAATTATTAAATAATAATAGCCGTTGTAATATGTATAAATGCAGATTTACATAGGGCGGAGTGATCCACGCATCTAAAGTCGAATGTCATGACGCTTTTGCATAAGCCTCGAATGCCTCCGTCGGCTTTTATTTGTGTACCAACCCTAGGCAGAACTGGGGAAATCCACTGAATATTAAATAGCACATGGGTCCTCCCGATTCAACCATGAGAAGCAGTTTCGTTTTTTTCTCTTGGAGATGTTTGTGCAATTACAATCTGTGTTTATGAAATCTTATTTATATTTGTGAAATTAAAAATGACAATAGTACAAAAATAATAAAAACATAAACCTAATGGACCCCTTTTTCTAATCTTTTTGCTCATATTTTTAGTCAAATTGTTATCTTTAAGTGTTTTATGAACAATTATGCGCATTATAATTCAGCTCTATGCTGTATATTAAAGAGAAAAATGTGAGGGGTCGATGAAGAAAATCATTCTTTTAAAAGGGGTCGATGTAGGAAAACGGTTGGGAAGCCCTGGCCTAGAGGATATCCACTCAGATTAAAGGTCAGCGGAATTCTACGAATTTGCCCTTTGTCTTGAGGTGACCTTCCATCGTTTTACACGAAGAGAGGAGTCACATCGAATATTGCACCTGCAGTAGGTAAGAAAGTTCAAAGAGAGGGGAAATTCTGAGTATAGCACGTATTGATAAAAAAAAAATTCTTTTAATTTCGTCACAATTTTTTACTATTTTAGGAAAATTTCATTGATATTTTCACCGCTGAAATAACCTTAAATGCGGGCAATATTTCAAAAGGATAGCGTTAAATCTGGGATTTTCTAACATTACAAGTACAGGGAATTAATTGGGAGTAATGAAAAATGACGTTATCTTTTGGAAATCGTTAAATACGGGTTACGTTAATTCGGGGTTTCACTTATAGTTATATATATATATATACAGTATGCCCACTAAAGTCCCTTCCCACCCTCTTAACTTCGGAACGGCTGCAGCTATATTCATAAAAGTGGTGTCTAGGTATAGTAAAGTAGCCATGCGCTACTGAATAAAACCCCCTACCGCGCCACCTGGTGGAAAACAGCAGAGTTAGCATTCCTATCTCGAAAACGGAATGAGATAGAGGAAAAAAGTGATTTATAAAGTTGTAGAGCATTATCGAATTAGTAAGAAAAGATACCTTGTGGACATTAATGCGAAGAATAGAATGGTTAAAAAGCGCATTTGTTTTTTCGTGATTTCCTACACTGTGACGTCACAAAACTTGAACGGAAGGAGAAATGATTATCTTTGGCAAAACACGACACCGCAATGACGGTGAGAAGTTTGAACATCTGAAATAAAGGTATATTATTTAAACTAGTTGTTTTTTCTTTCTCAGATCTTTTTGTCACGTCACAATGTAGGAAATCACGAAAAAACAAATGCGCGTTTTCACCGTTCTATTTTTTCCATTAATGTCCCCAAGGTATCTATTTGTACTAAATCGATGATTTTCTACATCTTTGTAAATCAATTTTTTCCCCTATCTCGTTCCGTTTTCGAGATAGGATTGCTAACTCAGCAGTTTTCCACCAGATGGCGCCGTAGGTGGTTTTATTCAGTAGCGCATGGCTACTTTACTATACCTAGACACCACTTTTATGAGTATAGCAGCAGCCGTTCCGAAGTTAAGAGGGTGGGAAGGGACTTTAGTGGGCATATTGTATATATATATATATATATATATATATATATATATATATATATATATTATATATACATAAATATATATATATATGTACACTCGCTTTCAAAAGTTAAGCACGGATCGATAAAATGAGCAAAAATGGACAAGTACTGCTTTGATTGATATGAAATGCTGTAAGTAGCTCTATGTTTATTCATGAAACAAAACAAAGAATTACACGCAGAGGAAAAAAATATTGAATTTTCATAAGTTATAAGATGACGTCATATTTGTGTCATTAACAAAATGATGTTTAAATGCAAAACAAACATCGAAAACCGACATTAATAGGGTATGTGAGCACACCTCACTTTCATACAAATTATACAGCGTGTGATCATGCTTGTTACGAGGTGATCAACCACCGAAGAGTCCAGTAATCGCTATTCCTACTGTAGGGCAGTCTCTAAATCTCTGAGAGTGGCTGGAAGTGGGAAGTGTCTACATACAGCACGGCCGAGGGCATCCCAAAGAGTTTCAATTGGATTAAGGTCCAGCGAGTAAGCCGGCTACTCCTTACGCGCAATCTCCTCACTCTCCAGAAAGTCGTCAACGATGGCAGGTCTATGAGGAAGGGCATTATCGTCCATTAAAACTAAAGAAGGACCAACTGCTGCAGCCTACAGTTTCACAGTGGGGTCTAGGACTTCATCTCGATACCCTACATCCGCCACAGAAACTCGCCTGTAGATGTGCAGGTCGATGTGATATCCCATTGAAATCCCTGTCCAGACCATGATGCTTCCACAGCGGAATGCGGGATGTTCGGTGATGTTCTCGGGCCGATTGCGTGTGCCTTGTTTCCTCCAGACCCTTACACGCTTATCATCGGGTTGTACGGCAAATCTGGACTCATCTGTGAACATAACGTTGCCCCAATCAGACACAGTCCAATTCACATGCTACCGGCACTACTTGAATTGTGCCCCTCTGGATTGGACGGATAAAGGAACACAAACTCATGGTACCGGGGCGTACAGACCATTCACGTGTATCCTTCGACGAACAGTAGTGGCAGATATCGTCTTACCAATGGCCGCTGCAAACACAGACGTCACACGTGTGGAGGTCGATCTTCGATTCCGCTTGGCTACAACAGCAATATATCGATCTTCCGAGGGGTCGGAACCCTTGGATGACCAGCTACAGGTCTTCGGACAACTGTTTGGCTGGTTTGGAATTGTTTCCATAATCGTGAAATGACGGAATGATGAAAGCCGAAGAAAAGAGCAACATCTGTGATAGACTGTCCAACTTCAATGGGTCCGCCAGCCCGCCAGCGCTATGAATCTTCCATTCGTATTCTGGAAGCCATAGAAACACGTCTAGCTTGAAAACAAATCGTACGAATGTTCTAAACACCTTTCATCAGCACTTACATGCGTCTCCTGTAAACCTTCACAATGCCGGCTTCTTATACGACTGTCTGTTTTGCATATTTCTCGACGCGAAACCGTGATTAGCTGTTACCTAACATATTTGCATACTTCCTTCTACCTCTGCAGCAAATTTCAGCTTCTTTAATTCATATTGGCTTATGGAAATTAACATTTTCCTCTCCGTGAGTAAGTTTTGGAAGTGAGTGTATATATATATATATATATATATATATTATATATACATATATATATATATATATATATATATATATATATATATATATATATATATATATATATATATATATGTGTGTGTGTGTGTGTGTGTGTGTGGTTAAATGTATCGATACATCTTTGTGTAGGAAAGATTTTTGCAGTCCTGACCCTACATCACTTCATCGCAGCCATTATCTGTCTATGATAAATGTTCGCACGCACATCTTTAAGGCACTACTCGGCAAAAGCGCCAAAAAAATCGAATTTTATATCCAACATTATCCGAAAATGTATCTAATCGAAAGAAAGTTCACTGGGATCTTAAGTGCTCGGGCCGTAAACCCCATTTTCGAGAGCGTTTTTCGATTGTGTTTTTGATTTACAGGACGGGAGTTTGAAAGGTTTGAGAGAGATGGAACTTCTTATGATTAACCTTTTTAACGTCCATAACATAAAGTTAGTATCTATCAAGTGAAATCAGGATTTATGTTCATCATCCTTTTCCGTTTCTTTTCACACAGTTCATATCGATATCCATATGTATGTGTATGTATATATATATATATATATACACTGCTCAAAACAATTTGGGGAGCACATGGTTTTAGCGAAATTGACCAAATACTTACACCGATACGTAACATAAAATAAATCATCCATAATTTAAAGCCTAGCAGGAAACAGAAGAAGAAAACTTCATATGCAAATCAAAGTTCATGACGTCAAAAACCAGAAAAAGAACATAAGGGCGGAAATCGGGATGTTGCAGAAACGTCTGTTTCACTGCATTTATTGTGAAATTCGATTGCTCAGTTATTCTTTTTGAGAAAAGGTGACTTCAAAATGTCTCAACAACGTGATTTACCGGAATCCATGACATGGCGTATTATAGACAGACTTGAATCCGGGCAAACACAACGTAGTGTCGTGGACGCTGTTGGAATCGCCAGAAGTGTCGTTGCAAGGCTGTGGAATCGATTCCAAGAAACAGGGAATGTTAGACGTCGACCAGGGCAAGGTCGGCCACTCGCCACTACAGAAACTAATGACCGGTATATACCGTTAGCAGCTCTTCGAAACAGAACAGACAATGCTACTCAGCTGCAAAGACAGTTGCTCTGGGCAAAAGGACGAAGGGTGTCCAGCCAAACAGTACGTAATAGGCTTCATCAGAGAGGTCTCTAAGCACGTAGGCCAATGGTCTGCATTCCGTTGACCTCACGCCAACGTGCGGCCCGAAGATGGGCTGCTGAACATCGTGATTGGGAGCAACATGATTGGAGCCAAGTGTTGTATACAGACGAGTCCCGATTCAGTCTGGAGTGTGACACCCGAGGTGTTTTGGTAAGGAGGGAAAGGGGCACTCGAAATAACCCCACATTCGTTCGTGAAAGGTCACAATACAGACGAGCTGGGTTTATGGTATGCGCTGGAATCAGCATAGGTGGACGTACGGACCTGCATATCATTAGGAATGGTACTTAGACGGCCCGTAGGTATGCATACGAGATACTGAGTCATCATGTCATAACTTACGCTGCAGCCATTGGAGATTCCTTTGTTTTCCAGCATGATAATGCCAGACCGCATACAGCATGTTTTGTGGAGAACCTGCTTGAAGCTGAAACAATACAGCGTATGGAATAGCCAGCGTGCTCTCCCGACCTGAATCCAATCGAGCATGTTTGGGACATGCTCGGACGACGCATTGATGCGAGACCAAGGCCTCCTTTTACTCTCCGAGACTAAGAGATTGCTCTTCTTGAGGAGTGGAACAGTATTCCCCAAAGTCTTATCGATAACATCATCGCATCCATGGAAAACAGGTGTGCAGCAGTCTTAGCTGTTCGAGGAGACCACACTCCATATTAAAAATCTTGCATCATTTCTTAACAATACCTTTTTTTATCTTTTACATGCAACCAAATTGTTGCCGTAAATCATCTTTTCATGTTTTTTCCATATTTTCAAAGAATTAAAGCTTAATTAGAAATTTTTTTTACGTCTTTTTTTCTCTATTGCGCATTGATACGCGTGTGCTATCCATTTTATGCCAATAAGTGGCTGTCTCGCACGGTTTTCTTAATTTCTTTGCTTGCTCCCCTAATTTGTTTCAGCAGTGTATATATATATATATATATATATATATATATATATATATATATATATATATATATATATATATATATATATATATATACACTCATGGCCAAAAAAATTAGCGCAACAAGAAGGAGTCGTCAAAATGAAACGAAATTTTACATATGTAATGACTACTTTGATATAAGTAAATGATAAGAAAATCAAAGAAAAAGGATAATTTATTTCAGAGAAAAAGGCAAAAGAACGGAGGAGTTAATACTCCGTTGGACCCCCTCTAGCGCGAATGCACGATGCAATACGATCGACATTGAGTCATACAAGTTCTGTATCATGTCTTGAGACATTTCGTTCCATATTTGCTGTAACCTTGACTCTAGTTCGTTCAAACTCGTGGGATGCCCAACTCGTCGTCCCAAATGATCCCAGATATGCTCGATTGGAGACAAATCTGGGGATCGGGCAGGCCAAGGAAGGGTAGTAACAGTGCAGAGACAGTCTTGTGACACCCTTGCCGTATGAGGCCGAGCATTGTCTTGTTGAAAAATGGCTCCTGGGAGCCGTTGCATGAGTGGCAACACATGTGGTTGCAGGATTTCATGAACATACCGCTGGGCTGTCATGGTGCCATGGAACAATACTAGGGGTGACCGTGTATTGTAGGCAATGGCACCCCATACCATCACACCAGCTATGGGAGCGATGTGTCGCTGTAAAGCTAAGGCAGGATTGAATTGTTCACCACGGGCTCTCCACACACGAACACGATTGTCATCACTGCCGAGATTGAATCTGGATTCGTCGCTAAAGACAACTTGGTTCCATTCCGCTGCAGTCCAGTTTCCTCCTGCGCAGCAAAACTCCAAACGGAGGCGTCGATGGGTGGGCGTCAAGGGCAGCACACGTAATGGGCGCCGCGATACCAACTGTCCTTCAACCAGGCGCCTTCGTATGGTTCGAGAAGACACAGAGGCCCCTAGTGAAGGTGCTACCTGTGCCTGGATGGCGGCCGATGAAGCATTTGGCTGTACGCGTGCATTTCTTACGATGTGGCGGTCTTCTCGACGACTGGTCTGTCGAGGGCGTCCTGAGCCTGGTCTTCATGTACATGACATCTCTCGGGTCCACTGGTCCCAACACCTCCTCACAACACAATCAGAGCGGCCTAATTGACGAGCTACTCGCCTAGCTGATCACCCAGCTTCCATCATCCCGACGATTCTCCCCCTCTCAAACTGCGACAACTGCTTATATTGTCTTCGAACACGGCGTAATGGCATGTCTATCTCAACTCTTCCTTTGTAAATGATTCAGCACACTCAAACAAGCTTTGGTTACCTGTTTTATACTTCTCAGAGTACTATGTTCAACGCCCTCTACCGGCTATACGTAATGCGCAATCACGCTGCATTTGTAATCATTTGCATATCTCCCCGACATGTACCTTCATTGCAAGTTTCTTTACGATCCCGCAATTATTTCTTGGTGCGCTATTTTTTTTGTCCATGAGTGTATATATGGGGTGCTTCATATTGAATGGGACAAAAATAATAGCATAGTACAAATTCTGTAATTGATTTATTTAGCCGAAAAATATCAATTCTGAATCTACAATTATACAAGTTTTATATGGCAACAGCGAAAAATCTTTCGATTACGAAATAGCCGCTAGAGGCACCATCCTTCCAGGAGAAAGCGCACTGTGTTTTTGAATTCGCCAAAACATCTTCGTTTATCGTTCCCTCAGTTGTAGGAATCGGTTCCCGACTTTATCCTGCAGCAAGACGATGATCCACCACATTTGCATAAAAACGTACGTCAGTTCTTGAACGGTAGTCTACCTCATCGTTGGAATGTCCGTGCTGGGTCAAACGATATGCTATTGCTTTGTTGGCCACCGAGATCCCCAGATCTAACCCCTTGTGATTTTTTCCTATGGGGTTTTGTTAAAGACAAAGTGCTCGTGCCTCAACTTCCCAAGGACTTACAGAAACTGAAGTGCTCGAATCATTAAAAAGGATACTCTATTACGAGTGTGGCAGGAACTAGAATACCGCGTAGATATTTCTCGTGTCACCAGAGGGGCACAAATAGAACATCTATAGAAACTTGGATAACTATAGTTTCACTTTAAATTTGATTTATCAAAATAAAGTGACTACAGCGCTCACAGGTATGCTTTCATTTTGTCCCATTCAATATTAAACACCCTATATATATATATATATATATATATATATATATATATATATATATATACACATACAGTAAGGCCTCGCTTATCCGGACTAACTGGGACCAAAGGCAATCGGGACAACCGAAAATCCGGGTAATACGGGTAATAATCAAAACAAAATCCTTAACAAAGCATCCTTTCCGTTTATTACGATAAAAAAATATGTTTTGTAACAAAATTGCATTGTATTACAAGACATTAAAAAATATAAAAATAGCTTTTCACATCATTTCTTAATGAAGAATTGGTAAGTCTAGTTAAGCTTTCTTAAACTCTTCCTGAAACTCTTTTCTTAAAAAGCATTTTATTACCATAATGTATTGTAAAATCTATGCAGGAACTGTAAATTGAATCAAACTAAAAGGAGAATATTTGGCATACTTGTAGTGACGTTCCTACTATCATAGTTGAAAATTATTATCTCCTGTGAATATTACATAAAAATAATGCCTACAAATATGATCCGGATTATCAGGAGATCCGAATCAACGAGGGCCGGATAAACGAGGTTTCTCTCTCTCTCTCTCTCTCTCTATATATATATATATATATATATATATATATAGATAGATAGATAGATAGATACATTACACGTGTGTGTATATACATGGGGGGAATAAAGTGAACATCTGTAAAATAGTAGGCAACCATTCTGGTCTGCAGAACAGGCGCTTTACCTGGTGGCCATGAAATGAAACGTATCAATCGCTGAACAGCCGTCACAGGTGTTGCACTCCCTAAAAGACTCTGCAATGACATACCTGATAAAATCTGAAAGAGGCATTATTGGTGGAGCGCATTTGGTTGGTGTCTCGTTGCAAACCTTTTGTGGTGTGGAAGGAACACGGTATTAGCCGTTACGACAGCGCACACCAAAGACAGTAAGATGGCATCGCGGTAAGAGAAAGCTGGCTGAGAAGGGGAAACGGGTCTTCAAGTGTATAGTGGCCCGAAAGCACAAGAAATTCTTATCAAACATAACATCCGACATTGACAATCATCTGCAGGACCCCGTTTCAGGGAAAACTGTCAAAAGAGAACTCCATCTTACGAACATCACGTCAAACATTCCACCGACGCCAATAGTGTAGAACTCACAGAAGCTGGTCCCCACAACAGTGGCAACAAGTCATCTGGTCTGATGAATAATCATTCTTCCAATTTTAGACCAACGGGAAAACGGCCGGAGAATCGTTTACTCCTGGCTGCCTCTTGCCTAACTTGAAGCAAGGAGGCGGCTCCCTTATGGTACTTGGTGTGTCATCTGAACGCGTACTGGGATCACGACATCGAGACGACAACGCTCCTATCCACACTTCTTGGTGTGTTCGAAGCAAGGTTCGAAGAGCATGACGATGAAGTAGCACATCTCGTCTGGCCCACTCGGTCAACTGACTTGAACATCATTGAACATTTGTGGATATATTAAAAGTCCGAACCTCGTGCTCGATATCCGCCTCCAGCCACTCTTTTGGAATACTCTCCGGGAGGAATGTATATATATATATATATATATATATATATATATATATATATATATATATATATATATACATATACATATATATATATATATACAGTCGAACCCCGTTATAATGCACTTCAAGGGACCAAAGGTTTTGTTCGCTATAACCGAACTGTTAAGAAAAATGTTAGCGTTCACTAAATGTATAACTCATTAGCTTCTATGTGTATTCAATAAGGGTGTATTAAAAAATGATAAAATCTATTAAAAATGATCATTAATGAATTAAATTAAATAAAATCTATTATATTAAACCGGCACAATACTAATTAAATTAAATAAAAATGAAGACAAATGGAAATAAATGCATTTTACCTTCAATTGTTGCTCACTGTTTTCATATAGAAATAATCGGTAATCTTCTGCTTACGTGATGCCGATTTCAAAAACATTTTATGAATCTCTTTGTCCAATACATCAAATTTCTCCAACACTCTTTCCTCTACTGTTTTTGTAGACAAAAACTTACTAATTACATGCATTGCCGCTGTAGCATCTGAGATGGTGGGGATTTCGTCATTTATGTGCTTCTCTTCATCAGCATCGAATGCAGAATCTTCGATTTCAGAATGATTCATTTGAATTTCTTCCAAAATATCTTCATCAGTCGAATTTGCATATGCGATGACTTCATCATCCCATGTTTCGAGCAATTGCATGATACAATCTGAGAATGAAGAAATTTTGTGCTTTTTATCCACATCGCAATAGTTAAATCTTCATCATCATCTTCAACATTCTTTGCTTCTTCAACATTCGCTGTATCTTCAACATTCTTAAAAAGTTTAAAAATAAAAAAATTCAGTAGTCGACTGAAAAAAAAGGTTCGTTATAGCGGATCCTTAAGATTTCGGAGGTTTGCTATAAAAGGATAAATTAGCACTAAATACGACAGGAAAACGGCGGGATTTCGTTCGTTATATCCGTGAGTTCGTTATATACCGGGTTCGCTACAAAGGGGTTCGACTGCATATAATTAATGTTTTCTCTTGTGTATGTGTGCATAGGCATATAGATAAATCGTCTGTCATAATTTCGCACACAAAACAATCCACAAAAAAAAAAACCGCAGTCTCCTTGTTCTGATGGTGAAAGAAATACTAACTTTAAAAATAACAAGTGATTACAAAATGTATCTTAACAACATTTATGGACATTCCTTTCAATTACGAAAGTGGATAAAGTTTGAAACTCTTTTCATTTACCGATTGAAACAAATGGAATTTTAACGACATAAATGAAATCTCCTTCGACCATGAAACATATTTCGTTCTTTATTCTCGAAAATCAGCTACGAAGTCCCTTTCAAAATACAAATAACGTTTCTATCTTTCAATTATTTTTAACGCATTTGTTCCTAAGAGGGACCGTTAAAAAGCAGAATACCTATTCAACTTTCGTTTACTCCCTATTATAACGATCAATAATTTTTTAAATATTTTCCTTTGCCTTTCATAACAACGGTTAGATGTTCGTATTTATAAAGTAAATATTTATTTCTACAGCTTTTATCCTAATGAGGAGAAATGGTTATAATGGCATATGAATATATATACCGCTTTTTTTCGGACCCTAAGACGCACCTTTTTACATAATATATCGACTTAAAATAGGGGTGATACGGACGTAATATTAAAATAAAGTGAATAATTTCCCATATATATTATATATATATATATATATATATTTATCAAATATATTATACATATTTATTTTATATATTATATATATATACATATTTATTTATTTATTTATTTATTTATCTATTTATTTATTACATTTGTTATCCTTATTATGTAAGAAATTAAAAATACCTTTATATACCTAACAAAATACAAAATATTTTTGTCTTAAATCTTCCTATAATTTGACGAGCACTTTATCGTCTGAAAATTACGGTATATATAAATACAAATAAATATATAGTATATAGAGGCTGTTCACACATTTTTTAGACGATGTATATTGTATTCACAAAACTAAATTACATAAAATTCTTGTGTTTTAAATGTTCTATTTGACATCAATTATTCTGAACTATCTTTCGACACCGCAATTTCCAGGATAATAATGCCTTTTGAAGTGTCAGAAGAGGTATTCTATCCCATTCCTCCTGAACAGCTTTCCAGAGTCCTGTAAGGGTTTTGGGACGACGTTTGGATAATGCAGGTTTTAAAAGTCCGAAAGCACAAAAATCCATAGGTGATACATCGGGAGATTTAGTAGGGATATCAGTGAAGGATATGGCCTTGATACCAGTTTTTTGTTCCATTTCATTTAGGAAATTTACAGTGGATTTTGATGTGTGACTGCTAGCTTTGTCCTGATGGAGTCTCACAGATTGATGGCACTGTGGGTAAAGCGATGGTATTTCATTCAGAAAAATTGGCGATAAAATATGTTCCTGATAGTATTTGGAGTTAATCTTGACATTTTTTTCCACTCTCTTTATTTTTAACTTGCCATGATAAGAAAAACCAGCAACAATCATGAATCCCTTAGAAAAACTTTCTTTCGATTCTTTGAACCATGTACTTAAATTTTTTTCTCCCCTTTTATGATAATAAATGGCTCTTTTTTTTGTTGCAATCATTTAAATACACCCATGATTCATCTATTGTGACAATTGTTTTCCATTTTTCTTTGGATAAGTGTTTCTCATATAGAATTCTGCAGCGTGTCCTGCGTTCAGCGATATGATTTGGAAGAAGACGATGCACATTGCGTTTTTTCGCTTTCTTAAGATTTAAATCAACGTTTATCATTTTGTTTACAGTGGACACCGAGCATTTTAATGATTTTGCAACTGTCCTTTGACTAGGGGGATTTCCTTTAACATTAAAGAACGTACCCTTGCAATAGTCGAAGATGTCCGTTTTTTCCTTGGATACTTGTTTGGAATTTGTGTCCCACTTGAGGCTCCAATTTGACATTTTTTTCCTTTCTTGTTGACGATATTACCTATCGACGCTTTAGATATCACAAAACCATGACTCTCACATCGTTTTTGGATAACGGAGTATGCATATTTCTCTTCGGAAAGAGCATAAATGTAGCCTTCGAACCACTGCTTTGTTAAAAACGCCATTTTGAATAAAAACAAAACTTTCAAGCCGCAGACGATAATTTTGACTTTTAAAAACATAGTACAATTGCAATTATTTCTTTTGCAGCAAACGATTTTTTATTACCGCTTACCAAAATCGTCTAAAAAATGTGCGAACATCCTCTGTATATACATATACACATATATGCACAAATGCATATATCTGTTTATATATATATATATATATATATATATATATATATTTATTTATTTATTTATTTATTTATATATATAAGAAAGGGGCGGGGCTAGGGGTTTTAGGGGTTGTTGTAAAACTTTTAAAACATTATTAAACTCCAATAACATGAATTACTAGAAAACAAACACTGTGTTTAGACGGCACTTTACATTAAACATAAAACAATTAAAACACATAGTTAGATCCTCATTAGAGAGAAAGTACGTTCTTCGCACTGTGTCGTTATCAAAAACAAAAGTCTCCGCATCCATCTTATGGGATGGTACATTTAACAAATAACATAAAACAGGTTCTTTACGCTAGGACAATTATTAAAATACGTTGTTTGATCGTCGTTACAAGTAATCTATAGTCTCTTTCAACGCAGCCGTCTGCTGCTATAGAATGGAACGTCTTTTCACGTGAAAGTCTGGCTCCGTCTGCCACGGGGAGTACAATCAAAGGTGTACAGACAGAAGCGCCAGCAGCGGGTGTCTGTATATATATATATATATATATATATATATATATATATATATATATATATATATATATATATATATATATATATATATGCTCCTATACGTATATTTTTTATCGCTCTCTCTCTTCATATATATATATATATATATATATATATACATTTACATATCGGTTTATTGCTCTCTTTTCATATATATACAGTACAAATCGTCCTTTAAGAATATTTGGGGGACTTTAAATACTGGTTCTTATAATCAATAGTTTTTATATCCAATAGATAATTTAAAACTGCTGGAAATGTCAAATTCACTGTCACATAATTTTTATTTACACCCGAAACATGACGTTCCAAAAATGGTTAAAAGGTTCAAGTTCAATCAAGGAAAAACACACTATTTATTTTCATATAAGTATTTATTTTTAAACTTTTTCAAATACAGAGTTCTAAAAACATTATTCTTAAAAATAGTCAATAATGTTTGTTTAGTTTTTTTTTCAAATAAAAAGAAATTTCTGTTATCGCGACAAGTTCTTTGACAGCTTTTTTTATCGGATAATTCACAAAATCGTCATTTCAAGCTAAAAATTTATTAACGGTATTGATTGCTGAAAACATTTCTTTTAAGCTCGGGAAAGAAAACTCGTTCAAAAGGTCTTCTGAACTGACACTGTCGTTAATATCATCATCTCTGCCAGAAATCTCTGCATTTACGATTGCAACAATGTCTTCATCCGTTACATTTCGATGAGTTGCAAGATTCAAATCTATGTCTTCATATTCCTGAAGTGAATCTTGAATTGTCAAATCTTAATCCCAGTCTTGAAGCGTTTCATCTATAACGTCTTGAATTTGAAAAATGGAAGAATTTTCACCTCTAAGAAAACCATCATGCTGGTAACAATTTGAAATCGTTAAAGATTTAAAATTATTCGACGCTGCTTCTAGCAAGATGATAGCGTTCAGTACTGAAATCTTCGCTTCTTTCTTATTTTCAATATCGTCGATGATGTGTAGAATCAAGTTCTTTATTGAAATGAACTTTTAAGGACTTAATGACGCCTTGGTCCATTAGGCTGTAATACGGAGGTTGTGTTGGGAGGAAGGAAAGTTAATTTAATGGCATGAAAACTAAAACCGTAAGGTGGGCAGGACAATTGTCCACAATAACAAGAATTTTCGTTTCTTTGTTGATTAATAAGTTTTTGGTTGCACTTCCGCAACAAGTTTTCAAAGATTTATCCTGTCACCCAAGTTTAGAATTCGAATGATAATCAACTGACAACGATTTAATATTTTTTAAATGCTCTCAGGTATTTTTTTTTGTATTTTCCGATGACTAAAAGCTTCAATTTTTTAGTTCCAGTTAAATTTGCAGCAAACACAACTGTTATCCTGTTTTATGAAAACTTATCAACACTGCAGTTTTCGTGCTTGAAACACAACGTCCTATCCGGGGTCAAATATATAAATATATATATATATACATTCATAAGTAATATCTAGAGATAATAACAAATTTGTAAATCATGCATTCAAACCATTACAGTAAATGACACTACTTTTTCCCTACTTTAAAATTACACTTATTGACTTTTATACAAATATATTAATACTTTATTTCGTTGTTTTTTTATTAGAGTCAAATCTGAGTCGCCACTATCCATAATAAAACACACAAAAAGAATTAAATTTCCTGATCGAAACAGAAACGTCACCTTCGATTTTTGTAAATAAGAACCCCCGGATACAAACTATCGAGCCGAACTGGCAGGGATCCGCCATGATTAACAATTAGTTTCGGCCAGACAGGCAACATTCGATGGACGACGAAAAAAGTTCCGTTATACGTGAATGAAGATTAACAGAGAGAAGAAAAAACCCACCTGATCAACAAAAACCCGGTTGAGTGATTCTCTCTCTTCACCGTCCTACGAAGAAATCAATGTGTTGCAAAGTGAAGAGTCAGTTTGGATGCTTTATTATGGATTAACTCTTTATCTCGTTTTTTTCTTCTTTTCTTCCTTGAGATTTAGTGCTTTAGGGACTTCGTAGACTGAACTGTATGGCCATATATATATATATATATATATATATATATATATATATATATATATACACTGCTCAAAACAAGTAGGGGAGCACATGGTTTTAACGAAATTACGCAAATACTTACACCGATAAGTAACATAAAATAAAACATCCATTATTTAAAGCCTAGCAGGAAACAGAAGAAGAAAACTTCATATGCAAATCAAAGTTCATGACATGAAAAACCAGAAAAAAAACATAAGGGCGGAATTGGGATGTTGCAGAAACGTCTGTTTCACTGCCTTAACTGTGAAATTCGATTGCTCAGTTATTCTTTTTGAGAAAAGGTGACTTGAAAATGTCTCAACAACGTGATTTACCGGAATCCATGACATGGCGTATTATAGGCAGACTTGAATCCGGGTAAACACAACGTAGTGTCGTGGACGCTGTTGGAGTCGCCAGAAGTGTCGTTGCAAGGCTGTGGAATCGATTTCAAGAAACAGGGAATGTTAGACGTCGACCAGGGCAAGGTCGGCCACGCGCCACTACAGCAACTGATGACCGGTATATACTATTAACAGCTCGTCGAAACAGAACAGACTATGCTACTCAGCTGCAAAGACAGTTGCTCTTGGCAACAGGACGAAGGGTATCCAGCCAAACAGTACGTAATAGGCTTCATCAGGGAGGTCTCTATGCACGTAGGCCAATGGTCTACATTCCATTGACCTCACGCCCAAGGCCTCCTTTTACTCTCCGATACTTGAAGATTGCACTTCTTGAGGAGTGGAACAGTCTTCCCCAAAGTCTTATCGATAACATCATCGCATCCATGGAAAACAGGTGTGCAGCAGTCTTAGCTGTTCGAGGAGACCACACGCGTTATTAAAAATCTTGCATCATTTCTAAACAATACTTCTTTTTTATCGTTTACATGTAACCAAATTGTTGCCCTTAATCATCTTTTCATGCTTTTTCCATATTTTCAAAGAATTGAATCTTAATTACAAAACTTTTTACGTCTTTTTTTCTGTATTACGCATTGATACGCGTGTACTATCCATTTTATGCCAATACGTGGCTGTCCGTACTTCCTCCCCTAACGTACTTGCTCCCCTAATTTTTTTTTAGCAGTGTATATACACACATACACTATATATTGTGGAACTCTGTTAATACGAGATTCTTAGGATCGGTTAACCTTTACTACTCGTATAAACCGTGAAAAAGATAATTTGAGACTAAAAAGTCGGCTTACAAAATTATTAAAAATATGAACAATTTTCTACATATTCGAGTTAAATAATTCGAGTGCTTAACATTTACTTCAGTGCAATTGTTTTTGCTTTTGTTTTTAAATTAAATTCGGAATGCCCCAAAGATCAATCGTTGAGTTTTATCTTAAAACATTTAATTTTCTTTTAAAGTTCAAAGGATAAAATTGTTTATGTACAAATACAATCAATATTAATATTTTTGAAAATATTCAGTTAAGTTTAGTTTCGCGGTTACCTCTCGTTATTTCCGCGAAGGTCCTCGTATACAGCGTTAAATTTTGCATTATTACACACTAGAAACTTATATTTTAAGAGAATTTGTACGTTTTACCCGTGATCTCGTATAAACCGTGATCATATTAAGTGGTTTCTAATGATATATATATATATATATATATGTGTGTGTGTGTGTGTGTGTGTGTGTGTGTGTGTGTGTGTCTGTGTGTGTGTGCGTGTCTGTGTGTGTGTGCGGCTTATTCCACCCGCTCTAGCCGTAGGTAGACCAGGTCCATGAGGCCAAAAGTTACTATGAAATCGTTAACAAGCAAAGGGTCTCTATAAATATCCTCCTTGGCAAGCCCCAGGTTCTTGTCCAGCTGCTCAAGTGCTGAATGGCACTGCGGCTGTCAGTTAGGATCCAAATATCACGGTGAGAGGTTTCATTTTTAATAGTTTTCAATCCCTCTTCAATGGCAATAAGTTCAGATCTGAAAACTGAGCAGTAATCTGGATTCCTAATCTTGTAATGATTTGAGTTAGTAGGGGTCTTGATAAAAATACCACTGCCGCAGGCATTGTGTTCATCTTTACTGCCATTGGTATAAATCTGAGTAGCAGTATGAGGGATTTGATTTATGATTTTAAGAGCAAGCTGATGCAAGTATTCTGGTAAGTCATATTTTTTGTTTGTGAGGGACGAGAGTTCTGTTTGGAAGTGAACTCTAGGCAGCCCCTCCAGAGGGTTGACTATTTGCCTCAAGGAGTGTCTTTCAATATTTTGGTCCAATAAGCCCATTAACTCCATCTGTGAAAAAAGACCATTTCTCCTTAGTCTTTGATTGTTTGACCAACCTCTGAGGAATGAAAATGTTCTATTATGATCATATAAACTGTAAAGTTTGTTGAAATATTTTACAAGCCCTGCGCTTCTTCTTAAACTCAGAGGCTGAAGATCACTCTCATAAAGTACCTGTTCAGCAGGACAACTATTTCGCATGCGAGTGATAATTCGAGCAGCACTCAATTGAACTCTCTCTAATTTTAAAAGGTTCGAGGATGACGCACAGAAGTAAACCTGATACCCGTATTCTAATACGAGCCTAATTAGAGATATATAGGTTGTCCTCAGGGTATTGGCATCAGCACCCCAATCTCTCCCAGAGACATATTTCAGGATGTTAAGTCTCCTCCTGCTCTTTTCCACTAGATTCTCTATATGTTTATTGCTCAAGATCTCAGGATCTAAGCTGTAACCTAGGTATCTGGGGTGTTTTTCACAGAGTAGAGAGCCGCCATCCATTGTGATGTTAGGCTGATAGTTGTACAAATGTCTATTTGTGGTGAAGAAGCTAACTATAGACTTTGAGGTGTTAAAGTTCAATTTATGTGTATTTGCAAACTTCAACGCGTCAGTGAGGGTAAGGTTAATCATATGTTCAACATGGCAAATATCAGAATTGGAGTTCCAGAGAACAATGCCACCCGCAAAAAGGCCGACCTCGCACCTCTTAGTTATAAATTTTTCAATGCCAACCAAAGACAACGAGAAGAGGTGAGGACTCAATACAGATCCCATATATATCCCATATATATATATATACACATATATATATATATATATATATATATATATATATATATATATATATATATATATATATATATATATATATATATATATATATGTATATATATGTATGTGTGTATATATATAAATAGATATATAGATAGATAATTAGATAGATAGTGGTGGCCAAAATTGGGGACCCATATTTAAATTTGAATGTTTTTCAACTTTGAATGCTTATAAAACCTGGTACACTCTTCAGTGCGATGCTTTATATATCAAACGAAAGGTAATTTAATGCTGATTTCAACACAATTAAATGAGTTAAATTATTTTCATTCCAAGGGAGTTATGCTACTTTCAGTCAGTCAAACAAACACAGATGCGGGAGATTCAAGAAAGGGATTGTAGTAACAGCTATACCAGCAGATCGGAATCGTCGTTCTGAGGACAAATGATTAGCTGTTGTTTATGAGCTCGTGCAAGGTCATGTTCAAAGGCGGGAAAGGTCACTTTGGCTTTTCCTTTTGCAGAATAAAGTTGGTTTCTGAAGTGCAATGATGGTTGGATGTTTGTGCGTATTGTTTAGTGCTATTGACGATGTAAAAAATAAATAAAACAATGTCGCCCACGAAAAGTAGTGACTGGTCACCCAGGAAGAGATCGAAGATTGTTGTGTTCCGTGGAAATGATCTTTCGTATGAAGCAATTGCGAGAGAAGTTGGTGGGAATGTGACAACATCAGGAGTACGAAAGTTTCGATTACACTATTAGGAGACACAATCTATACAAAACAAAGAAGGAAAATGCCAGAAAAAGTTACCGACAGCTGTTGATGATTGGAGAATAAACGAATTTGCTTCGGCGACTGATGGATGGTGTCTGTTGCTGTTAGAAGTGAACTGACTGCAACTGGTGTTTTTGTCCGGTGCGGAAAAGAGTAACGGAGGTTGGCATAAAAGGTAGGATTCCCTGAAAAAAGCCATTGCTGAATAAGAAGCAGCTGCACAGAAGAATATAGTGGACATGGTCAGTGGAAATAAGTGATATGGAGTGACGAAATTAAGATATCAATATTTGGTGGTATTGAGAGAAAATATGTGAGACGTCTAATCAGGGAAGAGGTACATACAGACTGCATTCCAGCGAAAACAAAGATTCCTACAAGTGTTATGATGTCGGTATGTATGTTCAGCATATATACTAGTAGATGGCGTAGGCTGCCTTCTTGTCATGGATGGCACACTGAACAGCAGAAAGTACATTGACACCATCCTACAACCAAAAGTTCTACCTTCAATCAGAGGTCTTTTGCCAGTTAATACCCCACTTTTTACGAGCAGAATTCATTTCCCTGCCACACTGCAACATTATGACAGCAATGGTTCACGTAAAATGCCATGGAGGTGCTGGGATGGCCACGAAACAGCCCAGACCTGAAACCTATAGAACATTTGTGGTTCCGTTTGAAAAAAAACTAGTAGATCTGAGGCGTCCATCCAATAAAAGGGAAATAATTGAGGCTATAATTGTCTCATGGTACCTCATAATAAACAGGTAAAAGCTCCAAATATTGGTTGGCTCAATACCACATCGCTGTGCTGCTGTCTTGAAAAATAAAGGATATTCAACGACATACCGATAGGACAATGATATCGTGAATACACATGGATTTTTACCCTAATTGTTGTTTTCAATGTATAACTTCCCTTGTAATGGAAATATTTGACCTGTGTTTATAGTGTTGAATTTAGCATTGAATTTCCTTTAATTTGATACATAAATCACTGCACTGCAAAGTGTAACAGTTTTTATAAGCATTCAAATTTGAAAAACATTCAAATTTCAAAATGTGTTCTCAATTTTGGTCTCACACACACACACACACACACACACACATATATATATATATATATATATCTTTATTTATTTTTATTATTTTTTTTTTTACTAATCTCAGATTGTCTAGCAAGGCTAGACATTCTCCATGAAATCAAAAATATCTAAAAAGTGTAAAAACAGTAGAGGGTCCAGAAGGACCTCGTCCTTTGTAAGACCCAAACAAGCCAAAAAATGGGCAGGGGAGTCCATGTCGTCTGAGCACCAGTGGCACTCCGGGAAGATCTTCTGACCCTGCCGAAAAGTATGTGCTTTTAAATGACCACTCATGAAGCGCGAGAAGGTCGTTTGATATTTTTTGGATTGAGCTGGAAAGACCCACCCGGACATCTTCCAAAGTACCATGGGTGTCAAGGAGGAGTTCTCCGAAGATGTATATATATATATATATATATATATATATATATATATATATATATATATATATATATATATATATATATGAATGAAACAAATTTTAATCCTTTTAAATACCCCTAACATGCTTTTTCCAAATTCGTTTATCTTATTGCAACAGAATACCGTCCCCTTAACCTTGGATTGCGACCTAAAGTCAACCAATATAAATTTATTTTTCCCCTAAAGCTGTTGCACGTGCGGACCATTATATAAGCATTATATAACGGGCATCGCTAGTTCATCACCTCATATGACGCGACTTATTCACGTGTCCGTTTCTGACTAATTAGAAGTTTGATAGACCCGTACCCCGGAAAGAAATTGCGCGCTTTCTGAGCTCTTTGTGTTCGAACCATGAAACTAACATGACGTAAGTTGAGCCTCCGTCCATATCTCGCAGCGCTTTGCGCTACCGGGGCCTTTTTGCCCGGCATCGGTGGAATTAAACTTGTTATAATCCTACTAGAAGATGTCCAGCAACATTTCGGTAAATAAAACACTATTTTGTGACCAGATGCCTCCTTCCATGGAAATGAACCCAGTTACTCTCTCCATTTGCCAGCCACTTGTGTGTGAAAACAGCCTGACTACAAAATTACGGATCAAATCGGAACTTTCCCGATCAATCATCCTTTTGGAGGTATTACATATATATATATATATATATATATATATATATATATATATATATATATATATATATATATATATATATATATATATACATACACACACGTTTATATTAGATCCAATCTAGCTAAACAAATTTATTGCTACATTGTTTCAGTCTGTTACTGTCGCTTACCGTTAGGCTTATGATTGAAGCCATTACACCTTCGATCTCCCTCTTTCATGAACGGTGACTGTTTACCAAACTTCAGACATGAAGCTGTTCTCTGCAACTCTAGGAGACTACAAGAAACAGTTCGCGTTTGCTTTTATAGCCTGAAAATAGCCCTCCTACCAGTCCTATTGATAAGTCCCAATCAGGGATTTGCAAATGCTATTCAGTTGTCGAGACATAAAGATGCGTTTCATGGACTTTATTTTTTAACTTGCGACAGACCCGATAACGTTCACGAACACTTCCGTTTGTGACGCGCTTAATGAATTTTCCAATGGCTTAATGAATTTTCCGAATTCTCTCATTCGTACGACGGGCAGAGGACACGGAAACAGTAACGAAATCAACGGCAGCGATTCTTGCATTCGCTATACAATTGATTGGCTGGTGGAGAAAACACAAAGTAGAAATCACTTCCGGTTTGACAATAGAGAGGCTGAAGAATTGCTCGGTAACAAACATCCAGGTGTCCATTATTGCTCACATTGTTATCGATGTGGCACGATAGCAAAGTAGGCGGGGGGGGGGGGGAAATCAGAATTTGTATTTAGTCTCAATCGTTTGAAAATTGACGATGACAACGAATGAACGTCAAAGCTTGAAGAGATAAGTGAATGCTTATGGTAGTTTTTGGAAAATGGAATGAATATACAGGGTGGTGATAAAAAACTTTGCCGATATATGGACCTCTAACGGCTATTCTGTTCAACCAATAGAGATGAAATTTCAGATATAGTTATTTAGAGGTATGAACTCGGGTTTCTGTGAATGGCAACAAAGTGGCGCTCACGGTTACAGTTATAGGTACAGAAACTCGAAATTTTCAAATGGCAACACTCACTTTTTCCAGTCGCAAAATGGTCAGTGCATGCTAAAATCCTAAAAAGCGTTGGAACGGTACGTGTATCACAAAAACAGACGACTTATGCACTCAAAAAAAAACACCTGTGCAAACGGCCACCAAAAACCACGATCGGGGCGCACGGAGGAAATTTGCATATGACAGAGGCAAGACACCAATCACTGATGGCCACACAGATCGGAAAAAATAAAAATTTATTTGGATTACATATTTTCCACATGGGTGCCATCACAGGCCGTTCGAAGAGCTGTTTTTTGTGCTTGCATAATGCGTCCGTTTATTGTGATACATGTACCGTTCCAACGCTGTTTAGGATTTTCTCGTGCGCTGAGCATTTTGCGACGAGTAGAAAATGGACGTTGCCTTTCGAAAATTTTGAGTTTCTGTACCTATAACCGTAACTGTGAACGCCACTTGGTTACCATTCACAAAATCCCGAACTCATACATCTGAATAACTATATCTGAAATCTCATCTCAATCGGTTGAACAGAACACCCTCTAGAGGTCCATATATCTGCAAAGTTTTTTTATGACCACCTGTATATATATATATATATATATATATATACCGGGTGGCCATAATTAAACTGACAGTGCTCACAGTGTTCTGTAGCGCGATCTATTTGCGAGAATGACGCCACATTTTGTAGGAAGATTAAACAATACGGGGGACGAAGGATTCCGCGAAAAAATAAATTAGTTCCAAAAGTCACCGCTAGGGGAATATTTGGCGCTGTGTAATAGAAAATAGAGTGTTAACAAATGCAAATTAATACGGAATAAAATTACCTTTTATTATGCACATTTTCTTATTTAGTTCAAGTGCAATATGGCAACACTTTTAAAAAAGCGTAAAATCTACATAAACACCGATAAAGTCTCGTGATCTGCAATATCACGTACGCTGAGCAGAAGAAGAAGTTCTTTATTCAAATTTCACGTTACATCCATTGGCACAGTGCCAGCTGCTTGGGTTTTAAAAGGCAATGTGTTACGTTTCGAATCAATCGGATTGAAAGTTTATGTGCAATGTCTCCTTCTTTAGTCGAGCGTGCGCTACTGGTCAAATTCTTTTACCTCAACCAGTGCAACGCATCAGCCGCTCTTCGTGCTTTTAGAACACACAAAAAAATGCGTAAAGGTAACGGTCCTGTGTCAGTTAATGGGCTAAAACCAATGGTTGCGACGTTTGAGAAAACAGGTTCTTTGAAGGTTCAGTCAGGCAGAGGACGAAAACCTGTACCACAGGATACAATCGAAGCAGTTGCCACGGCGATTATCGACAGAGGACCAGACAATATTGCTGCCACCTCTAGCGCTCGTGGATTAGCTCGGAATATGGATATGCCTTACAGTACGGTATGGAAAATCTTACGAAAGATTATCAACTTCTATCCGTACAAGATCAGACGTGTACAGGCGTTACTGTACCCCGACCATGATAAGCGATTGACTTTTGCTCTCACCTTTCTTGCCAGAATGGAGGTGGATGATGCTTGGCCGTGGAAAATCTTATGGGGAGAAGAGGCCCACTTTTACCTGCATGGAACTGTGAATACCCAGAACTGCCGAATTTGGGATGACAAATCACCACATGCAGTCACAGAAATTCCCTTACATTCACCAAAGGTAACTGTTTGGTGTGGGTCCACAGCGGAATTTATCGTACGTCCATTCTTCTATGAGAACATTACCCCGACAGGACCGGAAACCTGTTCTGTTACCGGAGAGAAATATCGCCACATGTTGAACAGCTTTGTCATTCCGGCATTTCAGCAAAGACAATGCCTGGGGGAAATCATTTTCATGCAAGATGGAGCCCCTCCACACGTTGCTGTACGGGTGCAACAGCTTCTACGACAGAAATTCACAACAGAAAGAGTCATTAGCCGCTACTTTCCAACTGCATGGCCACCTCGGTCACCTGATCTTACCCCATGCGACTTCTTGCTATGGGGTTAACTTAAGTCCAAGGTCTATCAAGGAGTGGTCCAGGACCTGGCTACGTTGAAGGATAACATATCACGGACTGTACGGGAGATTCCTGCAGACTACTTTCTGCTGTTGTGCATACTGTGCACAGAATGCAATATGTGGTCCACAACAACGGCAGCCACATTGAACCTCATTTGAATGCAAAATAAAAGGTAATTTCCGTATTTATTTGCATTTGTTAACACTCTATTTTCTATTTCACAGCGCCAAATATTCCCCTAACTGTGACTTTTGGAACTAATTTATTTTTTCGCGGAATCCTTCGTCCCCCGTCTTGTTTAATCTTAATACAAAATGTGGCGTCATTCTCGCAAATAGATCGCGCTACAGAACACTGTGAGCACTGTCAGTTTAATTATGGCCACCCGGTATATATATATATATATATATATATATATACACTGTGGAATCTCGATCTATCGTTTTCGAAGGGACCGTCTGAACTAAACGATAGATGCGGGAACATGCAAAAAAGTATTAACATACCTTAAAGTGTGATTTCCCCAAAATATATTTACTCACATACATAAATGCATACATACCCGTAGTGTAACTGAAGATAAAATTGCAGAGTTGTACTGAAATCCAAGATAATAATAATAAAAATAGAAATACACTTATATACACAGGAATTTTGATTCAAATAAAAGTACTTAATCGTCGTCTGTTTTTCGGCGATTTTCTCTCCACAAGTAAACAATACTTTTTTGTGTTGCAAATTGCATTCTTTTCGGTATCGGTTATTGTGTGAGAGTATAATTAAGCGACAGCCGTGAATCGTTTGTAACTAGAATCATTCCATTGCACTGGATAGGGTCCAACATAAGAACACCAGGAAGTTCTGCTTCCGGGTGAAACACTCATCGGCCAGTGTAGAACTGCAGTAGTGAGAAACTTCTCACAAACTAGGCCAAACACCAGGATGCCTTCATCCCAAGACCAACAAAAAAGTTGACTGTGCCATTGCTGATAAGAACTGCTGTTCTTATCAGCCATTGCTGATAAGAACAGAAATGTTGAATAGTCTGTGAATTTGGAATGAGTTGACGAAAACAGGGTGCTCCAGGGGCTAAGTAATTAAGGAACATCAACGACGAACAAATAATGAGAGTGGTACAATAAAGCGAAACCAGGCTAAACAAGAGATAACAAAAATACGAGACTCATCTCAAATGCATCTCAAATGTTCTGCTCATTGTTTAATTAGAGCGTCATTCTAGCTCAATCCAGACATTTATATTTTAGGTTCAGTTATTATGAATAAACGATCGATCTGATAAATTAATGTAAAGCTGCGATATTCTGAACGAATATTGCGGGAAAACGATGGATCGAGGAACGATCCATGCGGTCTTTTTTGCTTGTTTTCTATGGAATTTATTCGTGACTGCGTGAAATAAAGGATACATACGGGAAAACGATCGTTCGGGGAACGATCGATCGATATTCCACTGTATATATATACAGTATGCCCACTAAAGTCCCTTCCCACCCTCTTAACTTCGGAACGGCTGCTGCTATATTTATAAATGTGGTGTCTAGGTATAGTAAAGTAGCTATGCGCTACTGAATGAAACCACCTACCGCGCCACCTGGTGGAAAAACTGGGCAGTTAGCATTCCTATATCGAAAACGGAACGAGATAGGGGAAAAAAGTGATTTACAAAGTTGTAGAAAATCATTGATTTCGTACGAAAAGATACCTTGTGGACATTAATGGAAAGAATAGAACGGTTAAAATGCGCATTTGTTTTTTCGTGATTTCCTAAACTGTGACGTCACGAAACTTGAACGAATTGAGAAATGATTATCTTTCAGGCAAAACATGACACCGCAATGTGCACAGTGATATGTCGCTTTTGATCCCCAATCAAAAGGACCGAAGTTCAAACCTCGAGGGTTTCATCCTGGTACTGATTGTCTTTATAAACAGAGTAGACAAAACGTAGATCGTGTAAAATTGTGTCGCATCAACTCAACGCAACTTGCGCTTGGTGTTCGAAATTTTTGCAGTATGCAAATACGTAAGAAACGTCACGCCTGTTCACCTGAGACAGCTATAAAAGAGACATCTTCTTGGGGTTGTAGTATGTTGTTGCTCGTGGTCATGGCTGAGTATTCCAAAGCTGAGATCTCCAGTGAAGCAGTACCCCGTCAGGGAATTCGGGAACCAAATAATTGGGTATGGCGGTTTCGAAGAGTGGCCTGCACGTTCGCCTGATCTGACTCCACTGGACTTTTTCCTGTGGGGATACCTGAAACAGCAGGTGTATGCGACCCCTCCACAAACATTGCAGAACCTTAAACAACGCATTACGGACACTTGTGGGAACGTGTCACCATCTATGCTACAACTTGTGCAACGTGAGATTCAAACGAGGATCCAAATGGGTATTGCATCTCACGGTGAGAAGTTTGAACATCTCAAATAAACGTATATTGTTAAAATTAGTTTTTTTTTCTTTCTCAGATCCGTTTGTCACGTCACAGTATAGGAAATCACGAAAAAACAAATGCGCGTTTTAACTGTTGTAGTCTTCTCATTAATGTCCACAAAGTATCTTTTCGTACTAAATCGATGATTTTCTACAACTTTCTAAATCACTTTTTTCCCTATCTCGTATAGTTTTCGAGATAGGAATACTAACTCCGCAGTTTTCCACCAGGTGGCGCGGTAGGTGGTTTTATTCAGTAGCGCATGACTACTTTACTATACCTAGACACCACTTTTAGGAATATAGCAGCAGCCGTTCCGAAGTTAAGAGTGTGGGAAGGGACTTTAGTGGGCGTACTGTATATATATACTAGCTGAAAACCCGCACTTCGCTACGGAGTACATTCAAATTAAATACAATGGTCAATGTATGCAATTAATGCCAAAAAATAAATGTATATATATATTTATAATAAATACGACGATCAATATATACAATTGATGTAGAAAAAAAATATATATTTATAAAAAATTTTAAGGAATATTTTTATAGACAAAATAATGTCCAATCGTCTGCCGCATTAGCATGAAAAAAATTGGTCTATTTAGTTTTTATGCAAGTGACGATAAATTTATTTAAATACCAGAAAAAGAAATCACGTGATCAGCAGTAACTAAATTAAATTCTAAAAATTAATTTTAAAAAATTCACCAAAAATCATAAAATAGAGATAAATTTTCGAAAAAGATTTCATTTTAAAGGCATTTTTAGGATTTTCTCGTGATATAAATTTTATAATCCTCAAAGTATTATTTTAAATGCAAACTTAAAAAAAGATACAAAAACAGCTTAAAAATTTAATTTTAAAAATCTAAGAATTTTTCAAAAATCTATATATATATATATATATATATATATACACTGAGAAGTCACAGATATGCTGCTATCTTGACTGTTATCTGTCTCGCTCTGATGGAATGACGAATGTAAATTAGAATCGACTCGATTATGCGTAACGTACCACGCATAAAACGAATTTCTATCTAAATACTTTTATCCCTTTCTTATGAAATGTTCAGACGTCACGCCAAAAAGTTCCATCGACGAAACAAAAGTGAAAATAATTAAATGCTTCTCCGCTCGGATTCATTTTAAAAAATTGGCCACGACAGGTATTTAATCTTCCAAAAATTGCAAAGTGGGATGAAACTCTAAAAACTGTTTCTTTACACCTTTTACACGTTTTTAATCTCCGTGATCGATGGTTCTTGAAATTGGAAATTTGCAACAACCAAAAACTGGAAGGTCTGTTCACCAGCTGTGGTGAAACCACGGGAACCTGTATTGGTTTCTTTCTAGGGTAGAAAGCCTGAAAGATAGATGATCTTCTTTAATAATTTGTATCTCAGAAAGAAAATATACATATTCTTTTAAATATATATATATATATATTCCTTATATACATATATATAAATCCATATATATATATATATATATGATATTATTATTAAAAATGATTCTACTAATAATATCATTTATGCATGACAAAAAACTAAATTTCGTAAAGAATTTTAATTCGGAGTGTCTAAACAGGCAGCGTTATCTCTCCTTTACCCTATTATATATGTGAACGTCATTTATTTCCCATTTACATTTTGAGTGAAAAACTTTCCAAAATTATTTGCATGAAAGCTAAAAGGATGAAGGCTAAATGTTTATTAAACATCGGTTGTTCTTTAATTTCTTTTTTTTTTACTCTATTTTTTTTATATTCTAGCCTTCATTTATAAATCCAAAGCTTTTATCATTAAAAGAAACTTTAGCAGGGTCTTTAAGACACATTGTACGGGTCCCTTTTGAAAATAATATTTCTTTTCTTAATAATTAAGCTCATAAAATGAAGAAAAATTCTTTTTGCAGTCATGTCATACGTCTCATAAACCTAAAAGGAGTTCTTCCACATGACAGTGAAATATCCTTGTTTAACTTTTTTAGGACTAATGTTAGATTTTCCTTCTCTATTAAAGACAGGAAGTTGAAAAATGCTCAGATATAGAACGGCCTATCTGTATATATGTTTTTTTTTTTAATGCGGATGCACTTGTCGTAAAACATTCGCCTATATTACGCCGCAATTTTACTGCCCATTTTATTGTGGGGCACCATATAGGCGGACAGCATTACCCCCTATGAAGGGACGACACGAACGGAGGTCTAAAACTGCAGGATGGCTATTTTCCCACGGCTCATGCTTAGCTGGGCGTGTGGGGGGGGATAAATTATGGAAGATTTAAAAAGGAGTTCATAATGTTTAGTAATTTACAGGATAAATTAAGATAGGGGATGATGAGTTTAATAACGTCAGGGAATGAGAAATACTTTTGGCATATCATATCATTAAATTTATATACATATATATATATAAATAAATAAATAAATATATATATATATATATATATATATATATATATATATATATATATATATATATATATATATGCAATGTGGAGATGTCGCACGCGCCGACATCAACCAACGATAGCGAACTGTGGCGATGCGAGGGGTTAGCCAGGAGACGCGATGAAAGAACGCGGCTGAACGGATGTTAGGATATGACTGAGCAAGAGACGCGACCGTCATGAGGAACTTTTCCCCCTTAAATTTCAAACTGTATATGCTGCCCCTCTGTAAATATTGCCCCTAGACTAGATTTAGATATCATTAAATGTTTCATATCGAGCCTGTGTCCGTGTCTCTGTGCTCACACACACATATGATATGGTTATAGTGATCAGGGGTTATAAGGATCAACCGTTTATAAGAATCAATATCGCGAAAACAAAAACAAATGTATTATTACCATGTTAAAATTTTCGCTTTAAAGAATCAATCCACCGGTTTTAAGAATAAGTTTACACTCTTTGCTATCCTTTCATTTTCCCAAAAAATCCACTTAAATCCTCAAAAGACACGAAGTTCTTTCTTTCTTTTTTTTATAGAAAGATTGATAAGATGGGATGGAATATAGTCGTAAAATTTACCCCTTTCTTTGTTAGACATAGCATAATAGTTTCCCCTTAAACGGTTTTGCACAACACTGTCCTATTAGCTTGACCCGGGGGCATCATTACTCGTCCGGGTCTGATTTCACTTTTCTCCACTGACAAACAAAAATAGGGTCTCTTTTTTTCCACGTCTCACATCCTGGATGCGGCTTCCTGGACCCTGAAACACATAAATCTTCGGCGAAGTGTCCACTATCACTGAGGTAAACGTGACATTAGTAGATTCAGCACGTTATCAAATCGTGAAATGTAAGATAGAAGGTGAATTTTCGTCTGAGACTATTAGTATTGAAAGAGGTATAAACAGCCTCCTGAAAGCTTCATTACGTCAAACTACCATAGAAAACTATCTCTTGCTCCCTTCCTGTAGTTCAAATGTTAAAACTGTTAAGCAGGTATGTTGTAACAAATATTGGATTTTTTCTTCTCTTACTATAATCATGTGTATCTACTTATAGGTCTAGAAATTAAATTGTATTTTTAAAATTATAAAAAATAATTTGAATAAAAGAGAATTAAAGTAAATTAAACAGTATTTTATGATAAATTATCTGATATATGTATATATATATATATATATATATATATATATATATATATATATATGTGTGTGTGTGTGTGCCTGTCCAAAAACCTAAATTTCGGCTATAAGAATCAACCGCTTATAAGAATCAAGAACAGTAATAACAAACGTGACTCTTATAAGCGGAAATCACTGTATATATATATATATATATATATATATATATATATATATATATATATATATATATATATATATACTGCTTGACAATTGCTAATGAACAGTCACATTTTTCGGAATATTTTATAATATACATTGATTGCAGAAATGAAACTTCGTACATATTTAGTAGACATACTGTGCATTATTTATTACGCAAAATGGTACAGATTACGCCACATGGAAAAAGAAGACAACGAAAAATAAAAAAGATGCTCTTTGGAGCATTTTTAAACAGCCATGAAAAATGGGTCTTCCTGCCAGAATGAAACAGTTTTGAGTACCTTAGTATGGTGTGTGACCTCCTCGGACACTATTGCACATTTTGGATCTGTTTTTCATGTTGTCTACTAAAGTATTGGGGAGTCCATGGGGGATATTGTCCCACTCCTCTCTCAAGGCGATTTTCAGTTCTTGCATGGTTCGGGGAGGGCAAGTTCTTTGAGAAACACGTCTGCAAGAGCATCCCAGGCATACTCTATAAGATTTAGGTCAGGAGAGTAAGCAGGCCATGTCATACGTTCAATATTTTCAATTTCTAGTGTGTCCGATACTTCAGCGGTCCTGTGTGGGAGCGCATTGTCTTCCATAAATAGAACATCTGGACCTACCACACCCCTAAAAAAACGAACATGATCCAGAATAATCTCTCTGCAATACCGCTGCGATGTAACGCTACCTCGCTCAAAGATGTGAAGCGGTGTTTTACCATTGTGCATAATATCTGCCGACACCATCACGCCTTGGCCATACCAAGGACGTTCCTGAACTTTCTGTGGTGCATAACGTGTTCCCTCTATCTCCACACTAACTGGTGGCCAGAATCACTTGTCAGAGTGAAACGGGATTCGTCAGAGAACATCACTCTGGACCACTCTTGCTGACCCCAACCAATATGTTCCTTACACCAACGTAATCTTTCTCGACGATGGCGTGGTTGAAGTGGGATGCATTGAACAGTCTTCCGTGCATACAAACCAACCTGATTTAATCGCCTAGAAATGACTCTGGCGGATACATTTGTACCGGTAGCGGTTGCAAGGTCTGCAGCTATCTGACTAGGAGTGAGATGGCTGTTCCTTATAGCCACTAGGGATACATATCGATCCTCTTGAAGTGTGGTGTTCCTTCCACGTCCACCAGCATACTTTCGCGTAGCATTTCCACATTCAGAGACCTTTTTAAATCGTAATATGACACTTTTTGCCACTCTCATAACTGTGGCCACAGTAGTGACAGTTTGTTCTCCTTAGAGCCGTCCAACTGCTCTTCCATCATCGTACGTTCTCAAATGTTGTCTTGCAGACATTTAGCACTTAATTATAGCCACACCACACTGATTTTCATAGAATTAACTCCCAACAACCTACGGCACTATTTTCGTCAAACACTTAACTGAATGAACATTCGAAAGAACAAAGAGTTTTCGTGCACTGCCTTTTATACAGTTAAAAGGTCCTGCCCTATTACGCCTCTGCATTACAATTTACTGTTTTTAGTCTGCTATCGGGAACGCTAGTTTGAAAAAACAAGTTGTTCCTTAGCAAACAGTGTATATACACACACACACACATATATATATATATATATATATATATATATATATATATATATATATACATATATATATATATATATATATATATATATATATATATATATATATATATATATATATATATATATATATATATATATATATATATATATATATATATATATATACATACGAGCCCGCTTAATGGAATAGCCAATTTGCCACGAAAAATTATTCTAATAAGCGGGATATTCCATTATCCGAGATCCCATTGACACGCCCACAATGTTTAAAGTTACAGTTAAACCTAGAAAGCATTAAAAATTGCCTAAACCATAGGCATATTTAAACTATTATAATTATCAAACAATTATTAATTAAAAGTAAGAAACAATTTAAACGTATTAAAATTTAGAAAATTGATGAAAAATGAGCTAATTTTATTGTAGAATATACAAATTTCTCTTAATTTTTTGGAAATAATTACAATGTTACTTACTTATTTGTTGCTAAAGAAGTTGGATATTTTAGAATGTTTACTGTTTTGTGAATGCAGCAAATCTGTTATTTTATTTTCTAGTTTATAAAATAAATGAAAGTCTTCGTTTCCAAGAAACGTCTTATAATATCACAAGCCTTATTAACTTCAACATGTGACGGAACCTTTTTAATGGTACATTCTTCATCAAATTCATCTTCATCGACTTCGCTTTGATCAAATTGAGGGTCTGAAGTTTCACCACATTCTACCAAATCATTGTCGAATTTTACAAAATTGGAAAAATTTTCTTCTGTCATTCCTTCTGGTGGTAAATCATTTGCGTTTGTAATTGATTCATCATTTAATTCATCATTTGTTACGTATGTTGAAAATTTACATTTTAAGAAACAACTTTTTATTGCGTCAGAGGAAATATTATTCCATGATTTGATCATTATATGAACAGCTGTAAGAATTGAAATGTTTCTAATAATTTAACTAGTTGAGCTATTGATAGAAAATCCACTAGTATCATCTATGCAAGCTATTATCTTTTTAACGATTTCTTTTATATAATTCCTCTTAAAAAGTGATATAATTCCCTGGTCCATTGGCTGTAAAATAGCTGTAGTATTCGGAGGCAAAAAATGAAGTGCTACATTTTCTAGTCGTACGTTGACTTTGTGGGCTTGACAATTATCGATAAAAAGTATAACTTTTCTTTTCATCTTATTCATCTCATTGTCAAATGACACTAACCAGTTTTGAAAGAAATTAGCAGTCATCCAAGCTTTTGAATTCGCTTTGTATTTAACTGGAAGGGATTTTACACCTTTAAAACATCGTGGGCTTTTGGATTTCCCGATTACAAAAAGAGGCATTTTATGACTGCCGTCAGCATTACAACAACATAAAACTGTCAGTCTGTCTTTCGGGATTTTTCCTCCAACAACTTTTTCGCCTTTTAAGCACAAAGTCCCATCAGGCATTGCTCTGTAATAAAGTGCTGTTTCGTCACAGTTATAGATACAAGAAGAACTGTAGTCTTGTAATAAAACAAGTAATACTACATTTTTCCAAGAACTGGCAACGGCTTCATCAGCATCACTTGCTTCACCGTGAATTTTTTTGAAAGAAATTTGGTTTCTTGCTTTCCATCTGCACAATCAACCATTTGTAGCTTTAAAATCAGTTATATTTAACTGTTTTGCTAAATCTTCAGCTTTCTGATTCAATAATAATCCACAAATAGGAACATTACAAGCTCGTTTTTCGGCAAACCACTGAA